>OMNZ01108548.1:6254-30689 GCA_900303255.1 Lesueurigobius sanzi
CAGGGCCAAGACTTGTTTCTGATGTAGAGCATCATTTAGCCTCTCCTCCAATTCTTCAACCTGGCACAAACATAAGGAGTCATGAAGTGATGAAGTAACTCAACTAGAGTGCATCTTCTAATATGATTGTTGTACCTTGGTCATGTTGTCAGCCTTCATGTTGTCAATTAGCAGGTTCTTCTGAGACAGCTCTATTTTGAGGAGCTGGAGACTGTGCAGGAGCTCCTTCCTTTCCAGGAGCTGGCGGGTCACCCTCTGGGAACCATCTCGGAGCTCGTCTGAGGAGGACACCTCCTCTGCGGTGGGCACGGTGGTTTCCAGGCTGATGTCCTCCGACTCCAGGTCCAGGGAGCTGGATGCATTCGCCCCTTTGAGCTTCATGTGATGCTTCTTGGGCGGCATCCTGAATCTCCTAATCTCAAAGCTGCAACTTTCTTCTACACCGTGGTGTTGTTATTTCTGCTAAAATGACTTTAGGCTTACGTTGGAGATGTACATAGCCGCTGTATACACCGATAGCCGGGTAGGCGGACGGTCAAAGGCTTGAACGCTGCATCTAAACCCATCTACGGTGACAAAAACAGATGAGAGGGGTTTGAGGGTCCCGCTTCTAGTGCCCCTAGCCCGCCGCTGTAGTCCAGTATGGGCGGTGGAGTGAAATAGAATTTTGCTTAGGGCGCCCCTGTTGACACGGTGAGGTACTGCATCTACTCCCCGCTGAACTCACAATCAAATGGAATGACTGTGATGTAGTTTCACTCCCTGTCGAAAGATGGCAGTAATACAATAGCATGCGCTTCCGTTTCAATGTTGTTGTCTACTAGCAAAAATAGTTGGCCAACCATAAACTATACCTTAAACTTAACTGTTTATGTGAATTTCTCCTAAATTGACCCTAGATAACATATTCAATACATCTTCAAATATCCGCGTTCACTCTATCTAAATTAGCCAGTATTAATCAGTCGCAGGTGTTAAATAATTTTGACCCACAGTGACCATATTAACTCCGGGTAAGTTTTTTGTCGGCCAACACGACGACGTTATCGCGTGGACCTTCCAGTCGGGGGGGCTCGCACCGTTCTCGCACATGTATCTGAAATTCTTATATTCCACATTTTAGGACTTGGATTTAAACATGCTGAAGTCTAAAACATTTGTAAAGAAGACGCGGTCAGGTGGTGTTGTGAAAATTGTGCGTGAGCATTATTTGAGAGATGATATATGGTGTGGGAGTGAGATTTGCACCGACTGCAAACAGGAGACCACAGTTCTTCAGAAGGATGCCTGCATTGAGAGCAATCTGTGCACTTACCCTCACTATTTGATTCCTGACACTAATGTGGTGTTACATCAGGTAATTGCAAGTACATTTTAAATGTGTTAACATCTAGGCTACTTGTTTTCTTCACTAGACTTGGTATGTTCGCCTGCTGCTGCCAGGTCATGTTTGTAAATAAGAATTAGTTGACATGTTACCTGGTTAACATAAAATAAATAAAACTAGTCTGTACTGTACCATTAGATAGACCTACAGTGAATTACAAATTGCAGTATAGTTATATTGCTTTCATGTTTTGTCTTTTATAGTTTTTTTAATCCATGACAAATTATCACCATTGGGTTGACTCATTGTATTTGCACACCTTTCTCATCATCTCTTTTTACTTGCAGATTGATGTTTTAGAGGATCCCATCATCCGCAATGTCATCATACTCCAGACTGTACTGCAAGAGGTCCGTCATCGCAGTGCACCCATCTATAAAAGGCTGAAGGACATGATACATGAGAAAGAGAAGCATTTCTATACTTTTACTAATGAACATCACAGGTACACACAGTTACCGGTTTTACCAATCAGCCAAAGATAAACTGCACATTTGTTTTTAATTCCATATTCTCTGTACCCTAGAGAGACATTTATTGAGCGTGAGCCAGGAGAGAGTGCAAATGATCGAAATGACAAGGCGATCCGCGTAGCTGCAAAATGGTACAGTGAGCACCTCAAGTCTACTTCAGAAGGGCTGGAAGTGGTCCTCCTGACCAATGACCAAGGGAACAAGGAAAAAGCAAAAGAAAGTGGACTGCTTGTATTTAAATGTAGGCACTTATTTTAAAATCAATTCTTAATTTTTTAAATACTACACCACGAATTACTTTTTTGTTTTATTTTGCAGGTGAGGAGTACATAAAAAGTCTTATTGCTAATCCTGAGCTTGTAGATCGATTGGCATTGATAAATGACGAAAAGGTAAACACAGTTACTGAGTTACAAGGAGAAAAGTTATTGTTTCTCGGGTAGCACAATTAATTATTATTTTTTCTCTCTTCAAAGAATGAAATATCAAAAAAAGTATTATTCCCAGAGCATCTTCCATTGTCCAAGATTCAAGCAGGTATCAAGGCTGGTACCTTTCTTCAAGGAACCTATCGGGCTAGCAGGGACAACTATCTGGAGGGTACGGTCTTCCTCCATGGGGAGGGGGAAGAAAGTACAGAGGTAAGAGTATGACTTCCATCGGGTCAGTCAATATATGTTATTTAGTATTTTCTAGTTTATTTGATCTTTTTTTTCTTACAGGTTCTCCTTCAGGGTCTTGCAAACCTCAACAGAGCAGTGCACCAAGATGTGGTTGCCGTGCAGCTATTGTCACGGGACAAGTGGGTGGCTCCTTCTTCGATTGTACTCCAGGATGAAGGCACAGCAAAGGATGATGCTGGTGAAGAGGAAGATGAAGATAAAGCAGTATGTTTTTCTGACCGATTCATGAACAGGCTGCGATTTAACATTTGCTGAATCTAAAAGCTTGCTTTCTGAAATAGTTGAAAACCTCAGCAGCTGACATAGCCAAAAAAACTACTGGAAAAGTGGTGGGGATCATCAAAAGAAGCTGGAGACCTTTTTGTGGCATGCTTAATGTTTCTCAGATAAAGGAGGTAAAATATATACATATTTTTAATACTGTCCACACAACTTGCTGTGCATAACATGTATACATATACAATATTACACAACATTCCTTGTGTAATATTGTTAATTTTCATTTTAGTCAACAAGACACCTCTTCACTCCAGCAGATAGACGAATTCCACGTGTTCGAATAGAAACTCGGCAGGCGTCCACTCTGGCTGGGCAGAGAATCATGGTAGCCATTGATGGCTGGCCCAAAGACTCCAGATATCCAAATGTAAGTTGTTGGTTGCATTCCATGTACATTTCACATTCACATTTTAGTATTTTCATAATTGTGTACAGCATTGACAACATTTTATACAATACATTCATAAATATGCATGTAGATCGATTACTGTAAATCAAACCCGAAAAGGAGTGGGAAGACGTGAAAAGTGGATTTATGTCAAATCCAGAAGCATGTCAGTTTCTATTATAACATAAAATCAAATATTTTGGTGCTAGGGTCACTTTGTGCGCAGCCTGGGTGGAGCAGGTGAAAAGGAAACGGAACAAGAAGTGCTGTTGCTTGAGCATGATGTACCACACCAGGCCTTTTCTCAAGCAGTGCTAAGTTTTCTTCCCAAGATGCCGTGGTGCATCATGCCAGAGGTAGATGTAAAACATTATGGTGCTGTGTCTTAAGATGTGTTGTTTACTAAAAGCTGACCATTGTTCTATGAACAGGATGTAGCAAAGAGGGACGACCTGAGGCATCTGACAGTGTGCAGTGTGGATCCGCCTGGGTGCACTGACATTGATGATGCTCTTCATTGCAGAGAATTGGACAATGGAAACTTGGAGGTCACTGATGTTAAATATGATTTGTGTATATGTTTTTTATTTTGATTTATTTATAAGGACAATGTTTACAAAAAGTAGTTAATATTGAATAGACTCTTAAGATGCAAGATTATGCAAAATTACAAGCTTTTTATTATTTTGTATGAAAACATGGTTGCCTTTTATGTGTCCATTTAGGTTGGTGTCCACATTGCTGACGTCAGCCACTTTATCAGACCTGGCAATGCACTTGATCAAGAGGCGGCTAACAGAGGAACTACAGTTTACCTGTGCGGAAAGGTAGGGCCTTCCATAAAAATACAGTTGAACAATTGTATAACATACTCAAGTGTTGTGGCCATAAAAGTGATGTTATTTGCTGTTTTGTCTCAGAGAATAGATATGGTTCCCGAATTACTGAGCTCAAATCTTTGTTCGTTGCGCTCCAATGTTGAGAGGTAGGACATTGAACAGTTCTTCCTTCAGTGCGCACCTATCTCAAAACTAAGAATTGTTGGTCAATATCTTTCAAGGTTGGCATTTTCTTGCATATGGGAAATGAACGACAATGCTGAAATATTGAAGACCCGCTTCACAAAAAGTATTATTAACTCCAAGGTATTAAAGTTGAACAAATACTGTACAATAGTGGGCTGAATATATGCACTTGAGCTACTTATTGGTCATACTTTTTTTATTCTCACTTAGGCGTCTTTGACGTATGCAGAGGCCCAGATGAGGATTGATGATGCAACAATGAGTGACGACATAACAAAGAGTCTTCGAGGTCTCAACAAACTTGCCAAAATTCTGAAGAGACAAAGAATAGATAATGGGTAAATAAAGGTAGATCATAGCAACATAAAAGTAAACATAACACTGTTTTTATCTTTTTTAAAGGGCACTTACTCTGTCGTCTCTGGAGGTTCGTTTCCACATAGACAGTGAAACCCATGACCCTATTGATCTCCAGACTAAAGAACTAATGTTTGTATCTTTGTCAAACTCTCATGTTACATTGCTTTCACTAAACCTGTGAGTAACAAAAGGTTATATTAATCTTTCTTATTAGGGAAACCAACTCAATGGTAGAGGAATTTATGTTGTTGGCCAATATTTCGGTTGCCCAAAAGATCTATGATGAGTTTTCAGAGTGTGCCTTGCTGAGAAAACACCCTGCACCCCCTCCTTCAAACTATGACATTCTCTTAAAGGCTGCAAAGTCGAAGGTAAGCTAGCCTTGTTTCCACTGGACCACAGGAGCGGACTAATATTGGATACCTTTATGTTTTTCCTTAAACAGAATGTAAAGATCCACACAGATTCAGCAAAAGCTTTGGCTGACTCCCTTGATGCAGCCCGAGTTGACAACTTTCCATATTTCAACACGCTGCTGCGAATCCTGGCTACTCGCTGCATGATGCAGGCTGTGTATTTTTGTTCTGGCATGGACAGTGATTTCCACCACTACGGTCTTGCTTCTCCAATCTACACTCACTTCACATCTCCTATTAGAAGGTAACAGAGGCACAAATAAATCTATGATATGTGTTGCTTGTTGATCTAATAACTGTCACATCATCCGCATAGGTACTCTGATATCATCGTACACCGCCTTCTTGCAGTGGCTATTGGAGCCGACAGCACCTATCCAGATTTGATGGATAAGCACAAACAGTCAGCTCTGTGCAACAACCTTAACTACAGGCATAAAATGGCTCAATATGCACAGCGGGCTTCGGTGGCTTTCCACACACAGGTAAGGGAAGAAAAATAATTATCAGGCTGTTTTTCCTGTTTCTGTGAGAACTGATCAATGTCTTTTACAGTTGTTCTTCAAAACTCGAGGTGTATTAAATGAGGAGGGCTTTGTTCTGTTTGTGAGAAAGAATGCAATCATTGTACTCATCCCAAAGTTTGGATTGGAGGGAACCGTTTTCTTTGAGAGCAAAGACAAGACTGGTCCAAGCCTTGTTTATGATGAAGAGGTATGAATATTCAATGCATCAGTTTAGTTTAGTAATCTAAGGAATAATATTGAATTAATGCTGTATTAATGTGTTTAACTTCTGTTCAGGGTCCCACTCTCACTGTGCTGCAGCATACGTTTCACATTTTTGATAAGGTCAAGGTCACGATCAGCTTGGATGCTTCTAATATCCAACACCAGAAGATTCGAATGGCACTGCTAGACCCTGTGGTATGTTATGTCCCCAATGGATCTTCTTAAATGCTCAAATTACTATTTACTATTCATTTTAATTTTCACTAGATTCCTGGTGTGAGTGTTTCAGCTGAAGATCTTGAGCCACCATCTAAAAAAACTAAAGTTGACCGGTAGATGATGAAACAAAATTCAACCTCTATTCCAGAGATGTCATGATGTATTTTTAGTTTTATATGAACATGTTTCTTTTACGTTGCTTTTTAAAGACTTACTGTAATACTACACTGTCTGTTGACTTGTCTTTTTAGATTTGTGGGGGGGTAATGTGGGAAAAAAATTTGTCACAGTAGCTTTAGTTGACTCTTTAAAGCAGGGGTGTCCAAACTTTTTCGCTGAGGGCTGCATATTGACATGTATACAGCATGAAGGGCCACAGATCCGTTGTCCGTGCATTCATTCAAGTAGGTGTACTGAAGAGGTTTAAACCATGTCCCACACCTTTATTTAGGCTTGGAGCCATAAAAATTGCATGTCTGGCAATGAAACGGCCTATTGGTCTGAGGGACAGATTTTGACATCCCCGCTTTAAAGCATCGAACTGCATTTAGTAGAAAAAATACCATAATCTAGCCTGGTCAACCACACCCACTTTTTTTTTCAATTTGAACGGTGGTAGTCTCCAGATTAGAATTAACGAGACCAGTTTGGATGCCAGGCTAGTGAATCACCATAATATCTTAATTTGACCACCACATCTCCACTCTGAAATGTATTTATAACTGATGTATTTTTAATTTGTTACCAAATAAGGCTCAAGCGTGTGACAATTAAGAGACTTTAATTTTCAGACCCACAGTTCAAGTACAAATGTATGATGGCAATGGCTCAATCAGCATTTGGTATTCAGTTGCTGTACTGTAATAAATATTTCAGAATACAACTTTGTTAGAAACAGATACAACAGTGTGAGTTTTATCTCATAAAAGCATGATAAAATTAAATACAATATGATTATCAGTTCAAAATCAATGCCTCAGCAAAACCACTGCATTCAAGTAATTACAGTAGAACGTGTAAACATTCTGAAATACATTTTCATATCAAACATTTTACGAATAGTAAGCATAAATGACAAATGCCACTTCTTAATGCACTTTTATCCAAGTTTACAAAAAGTGTAAAATTTTTCATTGATTTAAAAAAAGTCATCTTGTGCTTCCACAGGAGTTAGTGCTATGATAATTATATTAATAAAACAGTTGAGGGTACAGCATCTGGGAGAGAAAAAAATAGAACAGTGTTACCACAATACCAAAGAAAAAGACAACCTAAGCTTACTGAACCTACCTTTGGTTTAGTGTGTCTTGAAAGTTGGAAGGCCTCTTCTGACATATTTGAAGTGAAAGACTCTTTGCTGTAACATTCTGAAGTGAGTCCATCTATAAGACTGCCAGTGCCAGCTGAAGTAGTGTTGTAGCCACTGTCCACCTAAAAACATTTTACACCTGTAATCTGGTGCTCCATTCTGTACCAAGCCTTAATAAAACTCAAAGTATATTATAGCAACAAAGAGTATGACTAACCTGCATACTTGACTCACAGCGTATGCTGCTTCCTTCTGTTAGAAGGGACACAAACATTTGAGAGCCCTCTCCTGCAGATACATTTCCCATACGAGAGCTGGTCAGCCGTGCACCTGGCCCTTCAGATTCATGTTCCTCATCAGCATCCTTTACTGCAGCCTCTTCCATCTCCAAAGGTTTAAAATTATGAATTGCTTCAGTGTCTTTAAAGCCTCCAGTCTGTGGAGACGATGGATCTAGATCCATTGAGGGTAGTGGTTGGAGTTGATCCTCAAGCTCTTGGCTGTCTTGGAGCCTTGGGTTCAGGATGGGAGATATAGGAGGAGGTGAGGCCCAGAATCCAACTCTATTTCTTAGTTTGGATCTTGAATAGTTTTTGAGCTCCTGGCAGTGGAGATTGTGTGGGGAGCAGCTTTGAATAGGAGAACAACCTTCTACAAATGGGCTCTCAGTGCACGAAGTGACATCAACATCCAAAGGAACATTTAATGGTGTCAAACTGGTAGGCGGCTTACTCTCTGCAAGAAATGAAAAATATTACACTTGTTCATATGAATTAAATAAAGTATTTAAGAAAATGTATAAATTACTTGAAGCAATGGGTGTGCAAGAAGCATGTGCAAAAATAGGAGAAATTATGGGTGAGGTGAGGCGAGCAGGAGAGGATCTGTCTGGTAAAACCGGACTATTCATGCTACCAAGACTGCAGTCTCGGAAACAACCATTCTGAATTGGGCTAGATGAAAACTGACCCTGAAAGAAAAGCATATGGACAAATTTAAAAACAGAATTCACACAAGCCACAATGTTCAAATATCACTGTAGTGTTCTACCGTGGAGGGGGTCGCAGACGAAATGCCACAAGACGAGGGGGAAGAGAAAATGGAGGATGGGACGTGAAAACTCTCTACAGCTCTATCACTGCCCTCAGCTTGTTGCTCTGAAAGGCCTCTTACAGGGCTGGGAGGTGTGGAGCTATCTGAGCCACTTCCTTGGCCATCTAGGAAAAGTTTTCGTCTCAAAGATGAGGAACTAAGGCTCTCCTGTACAGGATCACATGATTCTTCTAATCTGTAGTATTCCCCTGTGGAATATATATATAAAAAAAGTTAAACCAACCAAAATATAAAATGTTATTTATTTATTTTTTGCCACAAAGCTCACCAAGGACTTTTTCCAAATCAAAGGCCAGCGGCAATGAGAGAGTTGTCTGACAACCAACTGGAAAGAAAAACAAAATTAACTGAAGCCAGAAGAAAAATGAGAGGCACTGACATTGCAGAATGATGAATGAAAATACCAACCTGAGATCTTTGCTGGGTTTATAGCAATCAGTGGAGACACAGTACCTTCAAGTCACAAACAATTTCCCATTTTGATTAATACCATTATGGAAAGTATTTAAAAAAGGAATCAGAGTAGATATTATCAAAACCAACTTACTCTTCTTATTAAAAGCACCAACTTTGACTTTACGAGTGTCTGATGCAGCCCAAGGTGATGGTACAATGTTTCCTTTGGTAAAAAACTTGAGGAAAAAGATGAATATGCTTTAAAAATATATATTAACTAATGAAGGGAGAGTTGATGAAAAACATACATGGTCAATGGCGTTTTGACGCTTTTGCTCAATGTCTGAATCCATCCTAATAGAAGTTACAAAAAATGTTAGAACAAATGACTTATATTACAACATACATCAGTAAAATTGCCCTTGAAATGATTTCTTCGTACCTTGTCTGGCTGAGGTAGAAAGACTGTCGCTGAATTTCCTCCTGGTCTATATGAACAGGAAGAAGGCTTGCCATTTCATCAATAGACCAGTTAAACTTAGGAGGTGTCTGGAGAAAGCATGACATTAACATACTTTTAGCTTGTGGGCAGTCTTCGATGTGCGTTCATACTTACTCCTGCTTTACATGTTTTAGATTTGAATACAGATGGGCTCGGAACAAGAGGTTCTCGGAGGTGGTGATAATCATTAGGGCTTTCGAAAGGATTCCTTATTGAAGGTCTTCCCGGGGTCTCGGGTGTGATATGTACCTCAACAGGGTCCCCCATCTCAGCTGCGGAAAACATAATGTGGAAAAGTGGATGCTAGTTAGCTAGTTACATAAAACAAACGCGATAGTTTCCTTGTTTTGGAGACTCTGGCTTGACGACGACCCAACTGAGAGGCTAGGTTACGATTCCAAATTAACGTAAGCTATTGCGAACAAGTTATCAGACATACTGCACACTTTAACAAGACGTAATCTGAATTTATACTTACATCAAGCAAATGAAGAACCCAGAGCAGCAGCAAAGGAAAACGTTCAATTCAATTTTACCCACACAACCAACATTAGCCAATGAAATCGATGCATGCGACGATCCTGAGCCAATCAAAACTGACGCACAGATTCTCTGGCGTCACATCCGACGTCTGGCTAGCTATTAGCAGCTAACAAGTTTGCTTACACCGCAGATGATTTCTGATCAATGTTATTCAGTACAGTATAATTTATGTGCCAAGCATAAGCGAATGTCACTCTTTCAAGTTGACTCTGAACCAGCTTAAATGTGTGATTTATAACCGATCATAAGTTTTACATCTTTCAATTGGAAGATAATCTTACAATGGCAAGTGCAGCTAACGCCAACCTCAATGCAGTACGAGAAACCATGGATGGTAAGCAAATCTACACAACCTCGTCCGAATTCAATATTTACAGTGCTTTGTGGTAATGTTGTTGAAGCTGTCATCCCGCTTAATTCCGTAATAATTATTGTATTAACTCTTATTCATTGCAGTACTACTGGAGATATCCAGGTTGCTGAACACTGGTTTGGACATGGAGTCTCTATCCATCTGTGTTCGTCTGTGTGAGCAGGGTATTAACCCAGAAGCATTGTCCTCTGTGATCAAAGAATTGCGTAAAGCTTCAGAGTCACTAAAGGTGAATGGACACTTCTCTCATAGATTCCATTCGTACTTCACCCAAAGACCAGAGTCACTAATTAATAGGTAGCCTAATTCAATACAATATATTGACTAAAGCTACATATTAATTAGTGATATGCATACCCAAAAGGCATTTCTTACAATTTTTCTCTTTGATGCTTCACCATAAAACCACCAGACACTAGAGATGACAGTGAATCAGTTAAGAAATTGAGCACTACCCCAAAAGCTTGGTGGTTCCACTGCTGCCATGACCAGTACTATGTTCTTCAGAAAGACAAGTCTACTCTATACTGCAATCTCATCGCACTGGGTGGCCAAAAAGTAAAAAAGCAAATCGGAGCTCAGACTCAGATAATAGAGAAGATGCATAAAACCTTACATAGTATCTGAATATCACGCCACTCAAGACTCATGGAAATTATATCAAAAGTCATTTATTAATCATTGTAAATATTTTTATTTTGTAGACTTCGGAAAACTGCGCGACATGAAGACAAGAAGAGATGAATTTGGGTCCCAAATCAGCCAATAATATTAACCGTTTTCAGCCCCATAAGACTCAAATCCTTGGTCTAGGCTTAGACTTGAGGTTTAGATTATTGTTCATGCTAAGAATTGTATTGCAATATGTTCCATCTTGTTTCTTAAGTTGCACTTTTATATTTTTGAATTAACATTTTTAAATGTACTTCTGTAAGAACTATTCATATAGAATAAACGTTACAGCAGTGAATGCCCACAAGATGGTGCTGTTATTCTTGGTCTGTGCTGTAATGTCTTCATAATAAGCATGTCTATCGAGATTTACGACTTTATATTCATACAACCTGTCTCATGTTAATTCTATTGGATCAAAAAGCTAGTTGATCTAATATCACAATCAAGTGGAGAAGGGCAGCAC
Organism: Lesueurigobius sanzi; assembly: GCA_900303255.1. NCBI lineage: Eukaryota > Metazoa > Chordata > Actinopteri > Gobiiformes > Gobiidae > Lesueurigobius > Lesueurigobius sanzi. The sequence goes on from OMNZ01108548.1 coordinate 17,590, forward strand.
AGTGACTGTGTGGTTTGCACTCCTGCAAGAAGGTCCCGGTTTCAATTCCCAGACCGTTAAATGCCCTGACCATCCTGTGTGAAGTTTGCATGTTCTCCCCATGGCTGAATGGGTTTCCTCCTGGTGCTCCGGGTTCCCCCATCACCCCAAAACATGTTCACTCTCCAGCCAGGTGAATCTGACCGTTGGCCTGAATCAAGATCTGGAGATGGGTTCCTGGGCACTGCTCGGTGGTTTCTCCTTTTGAGTTACCCCAACAGCATCGAAGGATGGGTAAAATGTACAGATATCTCTACATGGATTTCAAGTGTTCATCTTAGGTCTGGGCCATGAAAATGTAATTGTGGTCTGATCCCTGTGACATCGGCTCAAATAAATGCACATTCCATTAACTGTAATTCTCAACTGGTGTGTCGGGACCCAAAAGTGGGTCGTGAAACCATTTTCTGTGGATCACCTTTCTAAAGGCACATTTCTTTTGATATGTACAGTATCTATAGACAATTAATGCATGATTGGCAATTCTGTGGCTATTACTGTGGGGAAATTCAGTATTTTTATACTATATTAATATTACAATTTCAATTCTGTGTTGGGTCACAACTTATGATAATGGTATGATTGCAGGTCCTGGTGCCATAGCAGTTGAGAACCAGTGTGTTAACCTTTGCCCCTCCCCATTATTGGTCCACATTTTAATGCTTTGAGTTAAGTGTGAACTTTGAATGCTTTAGTTTCTCCTTAAAGCAGGGGCCATCTACCTCCTTTTTTTTGCATGAGCTATTTTTACAATGGATAAATGGCTTACTTGAGTTACTTGCCTTAACTCAAGAAGGTCCCAGGCCTTTCCATTTGGAAGTTTGGTGGAGTTGGTTCCACTAAAGACATGTGCAATAGGGTCCCCTCTGGCACCAGGACTAAAATATACAGAAATCTGTGGAACTTTGCTGGTGAAATAAAGGTCAAATACAAATCTTTGATATTTGAGTACCTATGGGACTTTAGTACAGTTAGATGGGATGTCTTAACACAAGGAAAATGAATTTCCTTTAATACAATTGTCCTCAAACTGGTACATGTATCACTGGGCTTCTACGGGTGGTACCCAGGGTATCTACAATTTTAGACTGGATTAGTTTTATAATTATATTTGTGTTAGCAATTTATTTGGTTTACATCCAGTTTAGAAATAATGCAACCCAATTTTGGTCCATTTTAGCCCTTTTTGTAGGTCTAGATTTAGTCCTGACTTGATCTTGATCTAGGCCTGGTTGTACTTGGAAGGTTAAATACTGTATTTCATGAGGCAGTACTTGATATGAAATGTTTCAAGAACTCCTGGGTATATTTACCCACAGCTTGTGTTCAATGTGTATATATCATAATAATTTTGTACAAAGAGGAAATCCACCTTTAAATGCACGACTTGATATGTATGTGTTGTTGTGAGACCGTGACCAAATTAGACTCATCAAGTTTATGTAGGCATGTACAAAGCCTTTAGGGAGCTACTTAGAAAGGCTGGAGAAATACTGGTAGCTCTGAGCTACTGGATAGAGACTGCTGTGTTATAGGCAATATAATGATATTAAAGGGACTATACCTGATTTTATCTTAGTAGTGGAATGAATTTTTTTTTCCTCCTTTAGTATATTGTAAACTCAACCATTTGTGGAAATAATACTGTGCATCTAAATATTTGGTTCACAGGCTAGTCTTTCTGTGACTATGACCCTAAAAAGTGACCCCGCCAGTTGCGAAATGTGCCTATAAACTCATCTCTCTAAGAAGAAACAGGATTTTAGAAATGTGTTAGGAAAGTTAGGAATGTGTTTAGACCACAACCTTCTATTTATTTTACTCGCCCCCTCTACCATTATGTGTAATTTTAAAAATGATGAAAAATCAGGTGTAGTGCCTTTAAGTGCACATTGAATTGTGATAAAACCGTAAGAGTGACATGAATTATTTGGTCTATTGTCCCTTGCGTGGTGTCTGTCTTTATTATGTATTGCCAATCATGACGCCTTTACTTTTCAATGTGCTGAAAATTGAATTTCTACAATAGGATGTCCTTGTCCAGACTTTCTTTTAGACTACCATTGGCAATTTTTTTTTTTTTTTAATATTGCAAACTTGCCAAAAATGTATGCCTTTGATCAACCAGAAATGGAGACCGTTCATCACATATCCAACCACACAGAACATTGTTTTGTTTCTCCACTGTCTGTAAAATGGCTCTATTCATCTTGTAGACGAGGCAAAATGCTGAGAGCACAGAACATTCCTCCACAGGCTCTGCCCAGGCCTGGAACGACCTCTCATCTTGTATCACAGTGGACTGTCAGTGTTTGTGCCTGCCTGTTTCTCACTGCATGTAGGTTTAAAGCAGTGGAGATGTCTACAAATGAGGAAGCCTTAAGCCCTTTAACAATGCCTCACCCCTCAGAGGCACAGAGAAAGTCCAAAGTGAGCAGGGTATGTGTGTGTGTAAGCACTTCTGTCTTCCTTTGCTTTGTCTCGACATCTTGACTGACAGACTCACAGTCTAAATCTTTGTACTGCTCCTTTGATCTCTTAACACAGTATCTTTCTGTTCCTCAATACCAGCATCATGTTCACCTACTATGAGAGGCATACCGATACGGCGCAGAAGCTCTACTTGATAGCCTATAAGCCGAAACAATTCTGGGACCTATGTGGGGGGTGAGCTGACACGATGATGGAGAGAGAGACCCTCATGGAGAATCTTTTTCTTTTACAAAGAAAACAAGAGTTATGCATAGCTTGATTGGCTACTGTGGGCGTGGGATGCATTGCTCTCTGTTTGATGTGTTTGAAGGGTTTCTCCTGATCTTAGCCCAGTACTTTGATCTCTGTTAAACAAAATATTCCCAAATCCCATAGTCCTGACTGAGAGATTAGCGTCCACATATGCATAAACATCTAAGAGTGTTCAACTAGGCCACTGGTCAGGTCACATGACCATATCAACTTAAGGAGTACATCCTCACATCAAACTTCTAAAGGTGTTTATGTTTGTACGTCTGATAATTATCCGGCCGCTGGATTATTTTTCTGATAAATGAGGGCATTCTAATTTAAAAGTGAAAGGGTCTTGTTGTGCAGGTGTGAGGAATGTACTTTATTCAAATAATTAGACTGATTAGTGGACACCAGTGAATTCTTCAAGATGGTAACCCAATTATTGGCACAGCAGTGAATTACCATGTATCATGGCTGTTTGAAGAAGTATACTTTTATATTAATATTCCCAATACTGATGTTATCTGGGCCTCATCAGCTTCACTGGCTCTATTTGCCCTGAGAGGAGTTATATGACCTTGTTGGAGTTTACTGCAATATCACACCCTTGATTAAATATAGACCACACTTCTACACTGTAAGATTATACTATTTAGGTACCAATTAAATTCATAGCAAGGAAATTGGATCGTAAACTCTTTAAAGGATCGTTAACAATCATTAGACAGGATAATGGTGTGGCAATCAAAAAAAAACTTTCAAAGTCTTAGTGACTTTGTTGGTTTTGGACATTTTCCAAACTGATTAATGTAGAATTGATTGATTTACAGTTGTAATTAGCCGTCTCCTGCATAGATGCATAATAATGATATATATGGATGCTTGTTTGAAGTATTAATTGGTTTCATTAACAAAAGCAGTTAATTGAATAACAATTAACAAAGTTGTTGATGGCATCGACCGAGCGTGTGCCTACTCCCTTGTGTTTTCTCCAGGATGATAATGAAACCACCTTTTATCAGATTGGAATTTTGTGTGTTGGACTATGTAATGACTAATATGATATTGGGCTTATTAGTTTATTTGAGTGGCTCACTGAGGCGTTAAGTTGGTGTTGAGCATGTTGTGTTTAACAGGTACAGACCATATGTTGCCTTAATCAGACACTGAAATCGAATTTGGTTGTTAAATTGTCTTCTAATAAAAGCAGGTAGTAAAACAACTTGCACTAATTCAATCTCAAATGGGTTTGTGCGAAGTGAACATCTGTTCATGTTTGTTGAATTCCTTTAACATACCCCTTCTTGTTCTCCTTTTAAACTGCCTGTTTGTTCCTCAACTTTTCTTGAAGAAAATAGAGATAGAGGGTGGACTAGCTGTCCACTCTCCTTAAAAGAAGACAATAGCAGGCATATTGCAGTGACAGCTTGTATTGTGTGTGTGTATGTAAGAGAAAGAGAGAGACAGGAAAAAGAGCACATGTGTATATGCTGTAAAAACAGAAAATACCGCGTGTGCGTGTGTGTGCACTGACAGCTTGTATTCTCAGTGATTAATGATGTGCTGTGTGACTTGATAAGTGCTTCGGAGGACCAACGCTTGTTTCAATTAGACCTTGTGAAGGTCGCGACGCCGCGCCGGCCTCTCATTATCATATCCATAATCAATCCACATTATCATAGGGGAATGTGCAGTGGATGTGTGATATCTTGGTCATACATCCATAGACACCTAATCACAAACCAAAATACAATGACATCCTCCCTCACTCAGCGCAGCACACACTTCACTCTGAGTTGATCTGAATCATAACAGTGGCTGTCGGAATGGATTGTCTGTTCAGATTAACTGTGTGTATCAGAGAATTAAGCAGCAATGATGGTGGTGGCATTTCAGATCCCATCCACAGGCACAAATGCCAAAACATCATTCTGTCACCCCCTCTTTCTGTCTCACACAGGCTTGTACACATGCAAATACACACAAGGACAATCCACTAAGGCCCTGGGGCATTTTTAATAGAGGCGAAGTGATTTGTGCGTTTTTACTCCTCTAATGAGAACAGATTGAGTGGTATTTACACTTCATCGGCTGATCTAGCCACCTACACATTCCCCTCATGCTTCTGCTGCTCTGCGGCCAAAAGAGACATGTGGAAAGGACCAAGATCTTGGCGTTCAAACAACAACACAACATGAATATTAGCTTTGTCTCATTGACTCATAAGAGCTAATACTGAGGACAAGCTTTTAAAATTGGAAGATTGCACCAGGAATGTTGCTTGTGAAAATGCACCAATCTGTGTTTTTTTTAAGCACAAATGTACTTAGGCTGTCCAAATTTGATGGAAAAAAAAGTTTCAATCCCAGCACAAGATGAAACCTATTTTTATTTGACTGAGTAGCATCTCAGACAAACACAGTCCACATTTTTATAAAAATCCCTTCTGGCAAACTGACGAGGACCATCTGAGACAATAACAGGATTCAAAGCAAATGCTGTGTTGAGGTTAAAAGAATTACAGTGTACTGGGGCAATTAGAGAAATCAAAGAGATATAAAATACTAATTAGCAGAGTAATGTTGGGCGAATGGAGATTCCCAGCAGCGACTGCCGTAAGCTGCAATGATAGAACTTTAAATACTTATTAGGTGTTGTGAAATTACATGGTTGAATTTGTTTCCTATCCTGCTTGGATATGTGTTCTTACACTTAATGGTAGAGGGGAGCTCATTGTTTCATTCTGTGGTGGAGTAAAGGTACAATGGCGGCAGTATGAATTAAACCACTGACCTTCCTGTTGTGAGACAAAGTCACTTCCCACCAGGGTATCCTGCTACACTTCTAACCTGGCTCCTCTGCACTTTTATACTTACCCCCATCTATTAGCTCAAACACAAAATATTTTACATTTCACTAAACACTTAACAGTGTCCTGACAACAAGGGTTTTACTCAACACTGATGGCTTTATCGGTGTGTTTTCCACAGATGTACAAAGAGAGTCGTGACATTTCTTTTTGGCAAGGAAAAGGCCATACTCAGCAGGAGTTATCAAAGGCAAAAAGTAAAAAGTTCGAGTTAGCTATCTCTCTCCCCCTCTCTCTCTCCCTCTTCCCCTGGAGATACTCATGTTAAGCATAATTAAGCAGATTTGATTAGCATCAAGCCTGGCTTCCTCTCTTGACTTTTAATGAATGTAAATCTACCATCTACATCCTAAAGATTAATTTCTGCCAATTAAAAAACACAAGAGGGCTTATTGGGGAGAGGGGGTGGGGTGGCAAGGAGGGTTAAAGTCCTTTGAGTTGAAGTACAGTCGGAGTTTTATCCTCTTCCCCCTTGTCTTATGGCGAGATAGTCTCTGGAGATCTGTGTCTCTCTCTCCCTCACGACCAAGATCATTATCAGCACAATGTTCCGTGAAAGCCACTTTGAAAGGACTGCGAGCACCATATGTAAATGACAGTGGCGGTGTCTGTGTGGACCGCGGGAGCACTACAGCGAACAGGTAAAGGGGTCAATTTGTCAAACCAAGGTTATTGCCCCCAGTGCCTTTTATAGTCCACGCACCACTATGAAGGATGGCATCACTGTGACTTTGTTGTCATGGGGCTTTGGTGAGTAGCCTGTGAATAATTTATAGTAATTCAATAGGCTATTTCTCACTGTACCCATTATAACAGTTGTCTTATCATTTTAGTCTTATGTCTTAACATAATGTTTAATCTAAAAAGTGATCACCTCCTCAAGCTAAAATGCTGTAAGATGTCCCAAGTCCCATATAGTCCAAAGCAATCTTTATTAAATAGCCTAATTATTGGGCATTTTATAGAAGTGCTTTGGGATTATGCGAGCCTATGCGAAGTGCTTCTTTGTGGAAATAAAACTGATCACTTCAATTTCAACCTGTAATGCTGCAATAACTCTTCCATTAGAATTCAGAAAAAGTTTAAAGATTAAGCAAAGAAAAAGGAGAAAGCAGCTTGATTGCCCCCACGCTAATACCTTAATAAACATTGATATTTGGATGTATATTCGTGGGGCGTTCATAAATAGCTTATCCAAACTTTATATAGGCTAATCTGTATACTCTCTCCCTCCTCTCCCTCTCCAAGAATAAGGCAGGCTCCTCCTCCTTATGATAATGTGACAGTAGCATCTCCAGAGCGGAGACAAGCCTCTCTCATTCAACTATGTGATCTGTTTTTCACACACACATACACGGAATCAGGGATCTTGTCTTTTTCCTTGTTTGTCTTCTATTTCCCTCTCCGTCATTCTCAATGCGCGCTTCGCTCTTTACGCACAGCGACACTTGTTAGAAAAACTTACTTTGGACACTGTTGACTCTGAAGTTTACTTTTGCGAAGCTTTTTTCCTCAGCATGACTACCATGGCATCTCCCTCTGCACTTCTCCCGGCTGCACCGCTCGGTCACCACCCCACGCCGAGCTCCGTCTCTCCGGTCACCAGCTCTCCGCCACCTGCCGCCACTTCAGCCGCCTCATCCCCCGCTCCTCCGGTACCTCACCCGGCACTTCTTCACTCCTTCAGGGCAGACCTTTTACTACCGAATGGGTCCGCGCTGAAGACGGCAGGGTTACCTCTGTCCAGCGGCGGCAAACCGGTGTACGCGACCCCATCGCCGGTGGAGAGCACGCCTCAGAACAACGAGTGCAAGCTGGTCGAGGTGAAGGGGGTCAAAATCGCCTCTTTTACGGTGAAAGACACGGAGCTCATTTGTCTGCCGCAAGCTTTTGATGTGTTTCTGAAACACTTAGTCGGCGGACTTCACACCGTGTACACCAAGCTGAAAAGACTGGACATTTCGCCCGTGGTGTGCAACGTGGAGCAGGTCCGAGTGCTGCGGGGTCTGGGGGCCATCCAGCCCGGGGTGAACCGCTGCAAGCTCATCTCCAGACAGGACTTCGAGACGCTCTACAACGACTGCACCAATGCCAGGTGAGTGTGGCGTGGGGCAGCCGAGAGGGAAGGTGGAAGGCAGGAATGAAAAGTTATCTTGTGCTCACGAAGTGCACTTACAAGTCCTCGCACCTGCGGCACACGGTGCAGACGAGCGCGTTTCCGACTTGGCGGGCTTTGAATGAGGCCCCATAAGAAAGTAAACTAACTTGATACTGAAGTTGATGATAGCTGTAATGCTCCTTTTTTAATTTTTTTTCGTAATAGTGTTGCAATAATGATTTATGGAGCACAAAGCCTTGACTTTATGACAAGTGTGTTTTTTACGTGTCCATTTTAAAGGTGCCATATGAGGTTAAAGGGTCTACACACTAGCTTTCTTTTATGGATCAGATTTTATTATTAAGTCATTAAGTGACTCAAATTCCAGATACATTGCAAAACACAAAGTATAAAGTTGCATCTGTTTGTTTATCAGAAAAAAGAATCAGAAACAACTTTTACTATTTGATTATAATGCATAGAGATTGAGAGTTTCCTGATCCTGTTTTGTTTCTTGGCCTGACACTAATTACCATTTCATCTGATGATGAATATTGGACAGCTCTGATGATGTTGATGATAATGAATTTTAGTAATCCCAATAAAAAGCTCTTTTAAAAGTTTGTCATGTTATCAGAGGCTCTAATCTCTCTCTCTTCACACTTTTTCTCTCTGTCACACACACACTTGTGCACACATTGAATCTGACACTGTCATTCTGAGAAATTGATTCTTCACAGAAATTAATTAATTTTCATTTGGCCCCAAGCGGCAGCTTAAATCAGGACAAGCTCACTCACTCACTCACTGATCCTTGCACTCACTTCTCTCTCTCCTTCCTTAATAACTGGCTGTCTTATCATATCAACACTCTTTAGCCCTGAGCATCAGAACAGAGAGGATGATTAAATGAATTCTCGGTATTTATGATGCGATTATGTAAATGAGCTGTTTTGCAGAACTCTGATGGTGACCAACTACATGGGTCATCAATCCAATGCGAGCAGTGATGTTAGGATAAAGGAGCTAAATTGGCGGAGATGTGTGGTTTCCTGGTGCTTTAGACGACTGATGTGTAAACCACATGCTCGGAACAGCATGAGCTTTAATACACAAGAAGTGTGGATTAGCCCCAGTTTGGGGAATTTATATTGTTTGATAGTTAATCCCTGCTCCTTGGAGCATGAATAATCCAATTTACACCTGTCATTTAACACATATAGGATGTGTCAAGATGTCTACCCGGAAAACTTAAGACAAAAACCAATAGAAACTTCCCTCAGATCACTTCATGCCTAATTTATGTAACCTAAAATCTGAGCATTTGGCTTCTGTAAGATGCTTTAAACCTGACAGCTGTTGCAATGCCTCTAAAGTTGTCACTGCTTTGCTGCATAGAGCGCACTATTTCTATTGTTAGAATCAAGTTGTTGTTGAACGGATTAACACCTGCTCTCAAGCACTTGAGAGCCTCTAACCAAGAGAAAATCCAGATGCATCTTCTGGCAGCTTGGGGGATTTCTTGTGATCAGGTGTTAATGGGAATGTTGTAATACAACCAGAGAAAATACACAGCCTCTGTCGTCTCTAATTATCCACACCACACACAAACAGCTTTAGTTAATGAGACCTGAAAACATCATTTTATTGGTGGCTCCGGCACTTTCAGTCTGAACACTTCTAGATCATTGTAGTCATCTCAACTGTCAGCGTCAGTCTTTATTAGTCTGTGTGTTCAAAAAAAACCCTGATATACTTGCACTTGCGGGAAAACTCGGGCCTGCAAAAAGCCAGTGGTTAAATTTGGAACCGTAGCCAAGTAAAGCTATAAAAGTTTCAAGAACATCTCCAGAATATGATGTTACAGCTCTCTGACAGCATCCAGGCTCACTCAGGGTTTTGTTACTGATTAAGACAGCCATCACTTATTATTCAGGATAGAGGAGAAATAACAGCCTTGTCAACTATTTTAACATGACCAACAAGACGCTTCAGAAGTTGCTCATTATTTTCTATTGTACATCCACTTTTGTTAGGACCAGTTTCAAAATGGCCTTTGTTTAAAATGTTGTCATCTTTTGTCTTGCTCTTTAGCCCTCCCAAACTGACAGATCCCAGACTCAGTCAAACCGTGAAGAAGCTACCGCAGCCAAACCCAGTTGCATAGGTGGCCCTGTACAGTGGATTCAGAAAGTTTTCTATTTTAATATGACACTAACATTATATACATTTCCTTTATATGATTATGCTATAGTAATACATTAAAAGAGAAATTCAAGAAGTTATCAATCATAGCCTGTACGAACAATTGGGATACTTCAACTCACAATCATTTGTTGATGTTTTTGCCGCAACATTTTAAGTTCAATGAAATTAGGAAGGTAAGTTGGGGTGCTATTCAATTTTATCTCAAAAACGCTCAGCAAATTTGAAGTTGCAACCTTGAATATTTATTTTCCCAATGAATCAATATTGTTTTTTGTAAAATGTCTTAAATACACAGGTTTGGGAATATATTCTTGACGCATGAAATGATCTGGTTCAAATGCCATAACCTCACTATGATGATTATATTAGTATAGCTCAGATAATGAAGTTCCTTCTCAAGTGAAAAGACATGATATCCTGATGTAACATGAACAAAATGGCCATTTGACAGTGGTCCAGCCTCTGTAAGCCTGTACGAGTGTAGATTTCAGACTTAATATCAATAAGTAGACATGGTTATGGAACACTTCCTGCACTGTACGCACTCACACTCACACTTAGACGCAACACATATATAGACAATGGGGATGAAACACTCCCTGGTCACGCCTGTGTGTGTGTGTGTGTGTGTGTGTGTGTGTGTGTGTGTGTGTGTTCGCCGTCTTTGCCTCGAAATGACATTAGTTCCATGAAGAGGAACATGACGTGTAGGAGGCAACCCGATCCGCCGTCCTTTTCTCCCTCCCTCACAAAAGGAGCAGTCTTATTTTATGTCGCCAGCGCACATCAAACGGCCCGGGTCAAACGGCGTACGTGCACGCGCATACATCCCCATTGTGGGCCCTGTTTATTTACTTGTGTCGAGTTCGAGAAATGCCAACCCAGGTGTTACTCAAAACCTGTGTAATGTAGCATAGCGGTAACAGCTCTCATTACCTCGCAACAAAAGCGCGGTCTGCATTTGTGAATAGCGGTCCGCATTAACCGCACTGAAAAGTAGCACAGCGCTTGTTTTAGCGGACAAACCCGTATTGTGCGCGAACATTATCAATTGCAGTGGTCCAAACCCGGCAATAAAGGAGGAGATTTCTTTTCCGTGCGGATTTCAGGTGCAAAGTTTCTCTCTCGGCGCCATGACCCCATTACTGTGAATAAACTATTGAAATCAGTGCAGTTTGTATGGATTGAGCTGTTTGCGGAAAGTTGAACAGGCACTTACAAGTGTCTTATCTTACGGCCATTAAGAGCGGGGTAAAGAAGGGGGATTTGGGGGAAAATAACTAACTGGCATTTGTTTCTGATGAGCATTGCGACTAGATTTGCGACTTTATGTTTTGAAATCATTCTTAGTGGGGAAAACGAAAAACCAAGGCACTCCTCCCACATTGTAATTCTCCAAATACAGCCTTTATTGTACTGGGCTAATACGTATTAAAATCTTTTACAACGTGTCAGTGAAAAGTCAGTGAATTTCAAATATGTTCAGGAACCACTTACACATGGCTCCGCTGGCTCCACTTTGAGAATGATGTTTGTAGAGGTCTAAACTACATGGTTCTCAGGTTTTACACAAAAGAAATCCCACTGGAGACAGACCATTGTGTCATCTTCAGAGAACATCACATTGGGATTAGTTAACTGCAGCCATTGTAATCGCAACTTCAATTCGACTGTGATTATTTGTGCCGCCAAGACATTGATATCAAGACATCACATTCTTTGGCCCCTTCAGATCTCACACGGTGGCTTTCATGCAACCGAGGCACTTCAAAGCCAAGGGTACAGCAGGTGTAAAACAAACACAAAAACTTTGTCGATTCCAACTGGTTAGTGATAAATGAGACCAAGTGGCCCAGGGAGTGCAACAAAAGCCCGCTCTTTGTCTTTCTCTGTGGCAAACCTTCAGCTTTTTTTTTGCGGGAGATGGCAGCGGTGGGCCCTCGGTGTAGCTCGTGTGGGAAGGTAGACTCCCCTAAAGCTATGTCCCGGCACCGCCAGCGCCATAACTCACTGTCAAAGTCGAGCATCGAGGGGCGGGAGGGGAGTGTTTTGTAAGGGCGGGGTCATTAGCTCAACTTTAACCTCTGCTCTCTTTTGATGTTTTATAGAGAAAACGATGAGATGTCGCTGGCTCCTCATTTATGACAGGTCCTAATGGAACACACACACACACACCTTTTGCATGTAGACGCTCTTGACACCGTCTTGACCCTGGAATGCAGGAGAGGAATGCGCGGCCGTATCAGTTGAAGAGATCAGATTCTTACCATGATCAAACGTCCCGTCTGAGAGTCTGGCTTTGAGCGTGTGTGTGTAAAAGCGCGCGCGCGCGTGTGTGTGTGTTGTCTCTCTCCCGCCTGCCTGTGTCATGACATCATCACGCAAGCTTTTTCTAATAACAACGCCGCATAAAGGTTTTTTGTTTTTTTTCCAGCCTTCAATTTAAGGAGAAGATCACAACATCAATCTCTGCCTGACTTCTGTAACCAGCAGTATAAGTCTTCCCTGCGCTAAAGCAACAGCGATATGATTTATCAAACCGGACCGTGACGGCGAATACAAACCCGCCTGATAAACACAGATTGAAAGGATGGGAGCAAGGGAGCTGTAAACCGCTGCTAATATATTCCAAACAAAATCTTGTTTGAGCCAGTCTCCCAAACACCCCCCCTCTCATTTTTTTTCCTCTTCTTCTCCAGGCACACAAACACACAGCTGCTACCTATCAGCACCTCCGTCCCTCCAATGCCAGTAGCTGTTCCACTGTTTTGACTGTAACACTTCCTCCTCTTTCATGACTTTTTCTGTTCCCCCCATTGCGCGCGTGTTAGCGGGCTAAGAGAGAGATCTGTCATCTTTGCTCTGTTTTGTTTCTCCTCCACCTGTGCTAAGCTCCAGCTGCCATGTTTAGCGTTTCGTGTTTCAGGTAAGTGGTAAGTAAAAAAGAAAAAAAAAAAGTGTAGTGGTAGGGGCAGAACGCGATGTACGGAGCACCTCTCCTTAAGAAAAATGTTTTGAGTCTGTGTGTGTGCGCGCCAGTGTTTGTGTGGCCTAAGCGTTGGCATGAGGGAGGACGTCTGGGTGAGATTTTAATTAAAGTTTGAGACAAAGAGGTCATAAGCCATACACCCCCCCCCCCTCCCCCACACACCTCACCCA
>OMNZ01108548.1:30709-48986 GCA_900303255.1 Lesueurigobius sanzi
TCTCCTACACACCTTACACACAGACACACAATGCACTGTTTTCTCTCTCCCCCCCTCCTCTCTCTCATTCCATCCCCTCAGCTTGATGACTTTTCCATGAAAGGCTTTTTCATTAATCCTACCTCAGGGAACCGGTGCTCTCCAACCTCACACACACTCACACACACACACACACACACACACACCAAAAGTGCGCTTGCATGCACAAACACAGGCATGGACCTCCCTCCGCGGGTCACTTTGATGTATCAACGCACTTGCAGACTAAACACAAAATGAGGTTCCAGATCTCCATGCCCCCTAAAATGCAACACATACAAAGGCGCGCACCCGTTTAAGACACACGAGCGCACACAGGCCATTAATTAGTGTGTGCAAACAAACAGCGGAGAGGAAAAGGGAAGCGGCTGCAGTTCAGAAAAGGAACCAAAAAAATCGGACCACGCTCTCTGGTCTCTGTGTGTTTTATTTCCCCCGCTGCTATTTGCTCCTCCATTTGTGTTAATATGTCTTTCAAAATCACCTGCAAAGGAATTCATCTTCAAAGTTCAAGGCCTAAAAATACATTTCCTGCTTTTGTTAAGCGCAGTATGCTACAGTATATGGCAACCTTCTCCAGACATGAGGTCAGGGCCAAAGACAGGAAACCAGAGAGATATAAGCTTTTATGTTTATTTGTTTATTTTTGCGTTAGTCACTGGTGTCTTTTTATGTCAATATTTTGTCACAATTAATATTTATCTGTCCCACTATAGAGTTACTAACTTTAGATCTGTGTTACTTTTATTTTAATATTTTAATAAGTGTAAATATTAGGCTACATTATTTATTTTATGAATATTTTATGTAGACTACCTATTGTTCTTTGGTGTCTTTTGCCAGAAAAGTTTTGTTTATGTTAAAAACAAACAACAAAAAAAATCTTAGTGAGGGACATGAGCCAAAGTTTGTGAAAAAGTATTACAATTAAAATTTTGGGTCACTCAGTGACCTAACATTTTGGGGGGGATAGTAAAACTGGGACTGGGTACCATTCATTTTTGCTGGTACCAGGATTTAAACCGTACTTGTTTTTTAGTGTTGGGGGACACGTATTACAAAAGTAACTAGTTACAGAAATATATTACTTTTTTCAGTAACTCAAAAATATAATATATATTACTCATTTTTTTATATTAGTTGTTACAATTTAAGTAACTCGAGTTACAAGTATTTAGGTAGCTTGAATTGATGAGCGAACAAAAAAATGCCCCACTCCCCCCAAATAAAATGTGACATCAAATCAAGCTGATACTGGTGTCGAAGAAGATCCGCGTCGGCTCGTGTAGCTAACGTCATCAAAACAAAACATGAGAGACTGTGAACGGCTGAGGAAAAGGAAATCTCCGACTGCACTTGTGCGCGATGACATTATTCTCACTATTTTTCATTTATATTTTGCCAAGCAAAATCAGTTTTTAGGTTTTTATCATTTATTTCTTTTAGGACAATTCAAATAAATACTTTTGGGGTGTGGTACCTGTAGCACAGGGGTAAGGAACCTATGGCTCGGGAGCCAGATGTGGCTTGATGACTGCATGTGGCTCTCAGATAAATCTTAGCTGGCATGTAATAGAGGTTACATTTCATGATTAAAAATAAAAATCAGTGTGGGTTTGTTTAGGGTTCTCCTGAAGAGGACCACATTGTGTGTAACAATCCAGAGCAGTGCGTATTATAGTCCAAATGCATAAAAATCCAATGTTGGTCACAATTTACCATTCTTCTCCTCGTGAGCATTGTCCAATCAAAAAAAAAAAAAAAAAATCCAATATGTAAAAACATAAAGTTGTCCAGGAACAGTCCAAATAGCAAAGGCTGCTCTGTGGTGTCAAAGTGAAGCTTAACAAGTGCGCTGCTGTTCACATTGGGACACATGGTTTTGTATTTTGTTTAGTATTGTGACATGGGCATATTTTATCAATTAAGCAGCTTTGGAAAATTGGAAAGTATTACACACATTTAGTTGTATTCAGAGTAAAAAAAAACATATTGTATGGCTCTCACGGAAATAAATGTTAATATATGTGACTTTTTTTGCTCTTTTACCTAAAAAGGTTCCCGACCCCTGCTGTAGCACCTTAAAGGTACACCGCGTAACATTTCAGCCAAAAATTAGATAAATAATAGGAAGTATTTTATTACAGATATTTTCTATTGTTTAAAATACTAAGAATGAACAAACAAACATGTCTTTGCTTTGAGCGGCTCACCTCTTCTAAAACTTGTAACTTTATTGAGCGCGGGGACGTCTCCAGCTCTGCTCCATGGAGATGTTGACTAAAGGCAGCCAAATGTGAAATTTAGGTTTGATCCTCATTCAAATCCATTCTTTGATTACCCTTTAAAAATAAAATTTTCTGTCCAGCTGGTCATTAGGAGCATGTTTTATATTGCTGGCAACAGTATAATCCAAAATGTTACACAGCATACCTTTTAGCTTGTTTTATTTGTGTGAAAAGTACCCAGACTCTTCACACATTTAGTATAAAAGTATGTAATTCATAAATATTGCCTTGACCAGGGCTGGGCACAGTTACATGTTTTTCTATACCAGTACTTCAACGATATTTGGTTTACGATACTGTGGTACCTGAACGATATACTAAATTATTGGTCATCTAGAACCATAAAACATAAGGTTAATTTATTCCATAAAATACATTTTTTATAATTTATTGAGCTGAAACAACCAAGTAACTTTCTTTAGTGCTGTCTTAGGACCCGCAGACATCAAAATTTGCTATCTTAAGGCAAATATTTTTTAATACCAGTTTTTGGTACCTTTTCCCCCCAATACCATTACTAGCTAAAACATTTTTCAATGCCATATCGTATATTTCTCAAAGATGCAGAGATAGGCTTCCGTCAATCCCCAGTGGGAGAAAACAAAGAACTGATCATCACACTTTAAAAGATGTAATGTATAGAACATAACTAAAATGTAGCATTTTTTGTTGGTGTTGTTAAGTAATGTCCCTTACCAGGTTGTTTAAAAAAAAAATGTCGCACTGTGTGGGCCACAAAATTGTTTAGTATGTTCCCCATCACTCAGAGTTGCACACATACATAATCTCCTTACCACATCCCTCCTCACGTCCGCACGGCGGTGAGTGAGTCTACCTGTGCGCGTGTGCCGGTGTGTGTGTGATATCTGATGTCAGCTGTCACATCCCAGTCGGTCTGGGCCCATAATAAGAGACAATAATAACAACTCATTAAAACCGAGGGCAGGAACTGTGGAGCTCATCGGCTCATCAAATTAACCTTTGAACACTTCATACACACACACACGGTGCTTGCTCACACACTCGCGCCGCTACCTGTTTTTTCTCACGCAGTTAGTCACTACACAATCTCTCTCTCCCTCTTTTTGTCTCTTCCCATCTTCCCCCTCTCTCAGCCGGTGGGTGTGTCAACAGGGGATTGGTCCTTTCTGCTGGGTAATTGATGAATTATATGCAATATGCAAATGAGGCGCCATTAATCTCCTGACTGACAGCTTCGTTTATGGGGCCTTAATGACGGCTGGATTAGATTCTAATTAAAATCTGCTCAAAGACACCCCACGCTAGGAAGCTGCTTCTGCTACTGCTAGTCTATCTCCCCCTCTTTTTTTTGTACACTTTTCCATCCCTATCTTCTGCCTCGTCTTAACTTCCTTCTCTCCTTCACTCCTTCACTTCTTTTCCAATCTGGCACACTTGAGCGGCCGACTCTTGTATCGCCCATGTCAGAGTGGTAGGAGTTGGAGATGAGCTGTGCTGCTTGTCATTAAGCCTGATGCGGCCCGTGTCATTCCCCCTGTCAGGACATTCACACCGTTTAGTCAGAGCCCATGTGATGTCTGACAGCTTTTCACATACTTCCTACACGATTGATTGAGCGTGCCCGCCTCAATCAAACCATGTGCGTCTGTCTGGTAGTCGCCCCACGCTTTATTGGGGGGAGAGGTTGCGTTCTTGTGACATCACATTCTAAAGAGCCTGTTTAATATCGAGGTGGAGGACAGGCCAGAATTATACGGTAGAATTTGCTTTTGACTGTCAAATGGAAGTGTGGTCACATGAAACAAAAACCTGGCATGAAATCTAATGCTCTCTTTGTAGCACTGAAAGAACAGAATCAAATTAATCACAACTAATCAACTTCAGCAAATGTAATTATCAAATAGTCTTTTTCTACAATGGTTGTTCTCAAACTTTTCACACCAAGCACCACCTTATGAAGTATGAAGACCTTACAAGTTCCAGGCCTAGATCAATATCAAATCAGGACTTTTAAAGGGTCTTACATAGATCATTTGGATCTATGTAAGACCCTTTAAAAGTCCTGATTGTGCTAAACTGGTTGTTATCCATGGCAAGGTAGCACAGTGGTTCACAGCGAGAAGATCCCGGGCCAGGACAGGGCCTTTCTGTGTGGAGTTTGCATGTTCTCCTCGTGTTTGCGTCGGTTTCCTCCAGGTGCTGACCTACTGTACCACTAAAAACATGTACAATAGGTCAGGATGAATGAGAGTGAGTTTGTGAGTGCGAATATGGGACAACGGATGGAAATTAGCCCAAGGCTACAATCCGGAGTGGCGTGTTAACATGCATTCTCATGTGCATGCACTGTCCCGACCAAATAAGCAAAACAAACAAAGAAGAACACAAACTTAAAAGCATAAATGTAATTATCTTGAATTAAAATGAATAAAGTCTGAAGTTGCAGATGACCCTGAGTACCACCTGAAGAAACATAACCATTCAAGGATACATAGACTCTAAAACATGTTGTATACTGAGAAAATAGGTTTTACATCAAAATGAAGAATACACATACTGTTGTATCTAGGGTTGGGTATCGGTTGGGTTTTATCTGATACCGGTGCCTACTCGGTATTTTTTAAGCGGTACTGGTGCTTAAACGGTTCTCGAACCGGTACTTAAAAAAACGAAACCGCACACACTTTGTCAAAAAACAATACCCTTTTATTTCCAGAGCCAAATTGAACACAATAATGGTAATTTATTCAATAAAACACTGTTTGTGCCAAGTCACTTTCTTTAGTGCAGTCTCAGACCCACCAGGCAGACAAATTTGCTTTCTAAAGATAAATATTTTTTTGGTACCTGTTTTCTGTACCTCTTTATTTTTCAATACCGGTAGTACCTTAATTATTTTTTCAATACTATACTGGTATCATTTAACGGTACCCATCCCTAGTTGTAACCCAAATTTCACTATGGGCCAATAAAGTTCAGTTGATTTTAGTTAAAATGTGTAAATGTTGTACTTTTAATCAAACATGTAACTTCTTGTTATTTAAATGTTGTAAAGAACAACCAAAAAAAACATCCAATTTTCAGGCACCTCTGGGTGTCTAACAACTAATCAATTAGCAAAATGGCTGCAAATTAGTTGCAGCCGTACTTAATTGTCATAAACAAATACTTTATGAAAAAGTGAGCATTATTCAACCACATGATATTCCTCAGTTGAAACAAGTCACAATATTCAACCTCAAGATTATTATGAACAGTTAGTGACCCCCCCCCAAAAAAAAAAATGAGGAGGTTCAATATTTAAGGATGCTTGTGAATGGGCAATAGAGTTACATAGGCCCCAGCCCCTCCACCTGCAATTATGACATAAAAATCTAGACCAATTTTGTGACACGGCGGGAAATTGGGGGGGACTGAGTGAACAGATGAAGTTAGAGCGGTAAGGGAGGAAGGCAAACATTTAATAAGCAAACAAATGAATGAGTAAGCTGAACAGTAATGAGGTGCTTTATTGATGCCACAGGGAAACTCCTTTTCTGCTTGCTCGTATCCACAGGGAGGTCAGATTTGCACTACAGCAGCCTTCCCGGAGACGCTCAGGTTTCACTGTTTTGCCAGAGCAAGATCAGAGGTTTTACAAAGTGAAGGACAGTGGGTCTACTACTACACAGGCTTCCCATTTGAGTCCCAGCGTGAGAGCCAGGTGTAAAACTGCCTAATGACTGTAAGTTTGTGTTTGTGTTTGTGTTTGCAGCTCCAGGCCCGGACGACCGCCCAAGAGGCTGCAGAGTGTGACAGAGGGCGGGACCCACCACATGCTGTCCCACAGTGGGCTGATGCACGCCGGGATCATGCCCCCTGCAGGTGACCACCCACTCCTGTACTCCACATTGACTACAGTATCTAAACGCGTGTGTACAAAAGATAAGTGCATGCTTGTAAAACACACAAGGGCTTTGTTCTTCGCTCTCTTGAATTTGCCGGAGTGACACAGCTCAATGGAAGTCAATGGAAAGGCCAGAAAGGTTATGAAAACATAGCAGTGCACATGGTTTATTATTCTGTGAGGCATGTTAGAACAAAAAACTTATGGTACAGTTATGCCTTTTTCATTTTGAATCTGCAAAGGTTTCACCCAAGATCACCTCCTATTGCAATGTGTAAATTGAACTTTCCTTCTTGTCTAGTTTTTAAAATGATTTATATTTTGAAAGTTGGGTTAAATGGTTCACCCTCTGGTTCGAATTTCAAGTTAAATTCACACAAACCAACCACACTCACTTCTGCATCAAAACACCAATTAAATAAGTCCTAAAACTTTACCACCAGCGAAGCAGTTTAATCACAAACAAGCTATTCTTCTTAGAAATGAATGGATCACCTGTCCTGAATACTGTGGGTACATGATTGGGCATTTTTACCCTGATTTCCATGAAACTGCATCTTTTACTCATCATCGATACAAGGAGGCACAGGAAGGCGTAGTTCTGGGAGGTAACCTGTGTGCTGATTAATAAAATTAGCATACATAGTGCTGACACACGCAAAACTACTCATAACTTGCAAGCTTAGGGGTTTTATCTCCAAGAAGTCGTGCAAAGTGGTCTGTTGCATCGATAACGGAATCGAGGGATCTTTGAGACCTTACGGGTGACGTATAAAATCTGAAGTTACCTGTTATTTTGGTAATTTGAGTTCTACATTTTGACTTTGTAGTAACATTCGCTCCCCCTGGCCGCTCTTCCCTGTCACAAACAGCAGTGTACCTGGGTGTAAGCAGAGTGCCTGTCATGTTTTGTGTGCGTCGAGTTTGGGTGTGTTAAAAAAAAAAGAGCGAGAGAAAGAGTGAAAAGTAATTGTTGGCACCTTACTGCTCTCAAAGTTGCCCTTGGCTTTGTGCTCTTCACTGCAACCTGATCTTTTCATTCCCCGCCTCAAAAGAAGCCATTTTCTATTAGCCTCCGCTTCCTCTCACTGTTCAAAGGTGCTTGAGTGCGTGCGTATGCGTGTGTGTTGTGCGTTCAAGAGCATCTTTCTCAGTGGGAAAAGCGTCTTTTTCCACCAAAGGAGAGGGCACGGCGGCAATGTCAGTGCCACTGATTAGAACTGGCCACATGAGAGGAGAGGAAGAGACAGGCAGAGGGAGGACATTTGGGCGTAAAAGGCAGGAAAAATCTTTGATGTGATCCTCCTTAGTCGCTTTTTCACTCACACACGCTCACACACACACACACACACACACAACGTGGTGACTTATGTCCTGCTGTGATGCTGACATTTGAAAAGGTAAAGTGAGGAGAGGGGATGGGCGCCGAGCAGCGGTGAGGAGGTGAGAAGATGAGAAAGAAAAGACACAATTTGTTGTGGTTGTCCACGCTCTGGACAGACAAGCTCCTAAAGCCATTGTGGCAGCTCGTGAAAAAAGGAAAACTCTAAATGCACAAATGTTTATGATGTATCCACCATCAGGAAATTAACAGACTTTGTTTGCCTTTCCTGCGCTGCGTTTGCTCACGAGCTCATTTTATCAAACTTTAATCATTCACTCTGTTTGTCTGTATTAGTTTAATTTACTGTGGCAAAGAGGAGCTTTAAGGTAGCACTCGGGTCAAACATCCTTCTGAAGTTCAAGGCTCAGATTAAAAAGCGTCTCGGCCACGCGCCACATTTTGTCACTCTCCATTTCATTTTATCCTAAAGTGCAGAGCTTCTATTAGAGACGATTTGGCTTGTAATTCGCAGAGATACAGAAGTGGTTTCGGACTGCGAGGTGGAGACTGCCTGTGCGTGCCATGCTGAGCTGTGGGCTCCGATGTCCCTGTGTGGGAGAGATGAATGTCTTGGCTTGTTCCTATCACTGCTGATTCGCTGGCAGACTAAATGGCCGGTGCAGCGGTGCAGTCAGAATGAATGGCCGGCCTCTGTCTTCCCATGACAACCTCCTGCCTACCCACTGCTCTAATCCTCCACCGGGGCCATTGATCTGCCGCTTATTGATCCCTCCCTTTTTTTCCCCCTCCTTTTCCTTTCCTCTCCTTTTTCTTCCCTTTTTTACGGCCGTCTCACTCCCGTGTCCATCCTCCTCAGATCTGTCTGCCCTGGCCAAAAAGATCAAGCTGGAAGCGATGGCCGGTTTCCACAGTAACCACCAGCACGGCGGGCCAAACGGGGAGAACGGCGATCACAACCACGGCCTGGGTGAGTGTGAGTGCCACAGAAAAACAATTCACACACGGCACTTTCTTGCACAAAGCCTTGCTCAGAGCCAAGTTAATGCTACAGCGCCTGAATCACATCAGTTTAAACCAGGATGTGACGTCACCTCTGCACCGTTCTTTCCGGCCTGATTGAAAGTGCACAATCACTTTAGCTATCCTTTTGAAGACGGCACAACTCCCATTGCATTGTTGTATAACTTTTTGTCATGAGGCCACAAATACTGGGCTCTAAGCACTTTGATCCCCAGGGAGCGTGTAAATCTTTAACAGCCAACTTCTGAAAACAACTGGACCTTTTCTTGTTTTGACCCTAAATTGCGATTTCATCTAAATTACAGGCCATGTAAGCAGGTAATAAGTAAGCACACCTTGTTATTAAACCGCATTTGTGGTTTCGGTGCAATGTTTAGCAGAAGAAAATATTGTCATCTTCTTTCAAGTTCCAAAACGGGGCCTTTTTAAGATAAGATAGTTCTTTATTGATCTCACAATGGAGAAATGTACTTGTTACAACAGCTCTTGGGACAGGATCACACAGGGGGGTGCAAAAAGTCAGGAAAAGTGCCATCAGGAAGAAAAAAGGTTTGCAAACAGTAGTAATAAT
This sequence comes from Lesueurigobius sanzi, assembly GCA_900303255.1. NCBI lineage: Eukaryota > Metazoa > Chordata > Actinopteri > Gobiiformes > Gobiidae > Lesueurigobius > Lesueurigobius sanzi. The sequence goes on from OMNZ01108548.1 coordinate 39,841, forward strand.
ACACAAATACATTTTTAAAAGGCTAATAATGATAACAATAAAATAAGTGTCTCTTAGCATTCATCAATAAACATTACATTGCTATGCATCAGGGGTAGACAATTTTGCTGCATCCATATCCGTAGACGCCACAAAATATTGCAGATTTGCTGAGCTCCAGCCTCTGACACAGATTTACATTTACTTTGCTAGCACAACTTAAAACAAAACACACATGGCAACATAAAAATGTGCAAAAGTTCAGTTTTAGCCAGGATTTTTCTAATTTACATCCAGTTTAATCTACATAAAGATAAAAATATGAAGAAAAAAGAAATAGCTCATACATTTTGGTTAAATTTAATGGTACGTGCTGTGTTGAAATGATTTAGCCTTAGCACAGATGCCCTCTGTGACTTTTCCTCATGTTCAACAAATCATAAAGTAGTAATACTGGGTAACTTGAGATCTGAATTTACAGGAAGAGAACCTCAGCTTTGAAGAGTGTAATGTGCTCTCAATGTCAGTAAAAAGCCACTAATGGCCAGTGGAGTGAGAAGATGCCTTGCTGTCAAACTTTCAATTATCACTTTTCCAAAAGCTGTCCCTGGAAAGCAAAGAATCGCCTAATTTGGAAACCGAATCCACTTTGGCTTTTGGTGAAATGTTTTGTAGCAATATGGAACGGGGAAAACGGTGCCTTTTTACTGCAAAGATCCTAGCCAGCAAAAAGTGGCGCACCGGTGGGCAAAAAGCAAGGGTACAGGGATGATAGAGAGATGAATAAGATGAGAGGCTGAAGCCAAATCAATAGTCTTCTCTCTAATTCACTATCCTGAATGCAAACGACAAACGCTGGACAATCGATGGCGGAACGGACACATGCACGCACATGCGCGCGCACACACACACCAATACGCCCACACAAACAAACCGGGAGCCGCCACCCCCACTGTTATCGACAGGTTAAAGCGACATCACTGTGTTTAGACAGATGACAGGGCTTATGGAGGTCTGGGCGGAATACACTATCAACCTGGGACACAGTCATTACATGGACCGCAAGGTTGAAATGAGAAGAAACCGTCCTTTAGCAGCGTAGGCCTCCTCCTCGGCTTTTGCCTCTTTGATTCATTTTTTTTGTTTTTGAAGTGGAAGGAGTAAAGTTGCCCGAGACCGGGTTCAAACAGTGGTTGGTTTATTTGGCGAGAGCGCTGGTGAGTCACTAATGTGTCCCTCCGTTTACTTGCGCACATAAATAAAATCCTAATAAACCATGCACAAGAGGAATACAATTAATTATGTTGTTTTATTTTTCCAAACATATTAGCACACGCTTTTAAAACGCTCAATTCAAATATACTCAAATATAACTTCATTACGACACGATTGAAACTTGTCTGAGGAATTTGTCGATTCTTGTACTTGTAAAAAAAAAGGCTAATTGCTTTTATGTAATATTAATTTGTAATTCCTATATTAATTCTGAAGTAGAGGATCTTGACACTGTGTTTACTGCACAGACTATTGCCTAATCCGGCTACAATCCCACTTCAAAACATCCAAAGTATGGCTCAAAGCATTGTTTACCAGCCTGTGCGCCCCGGTACAACTGTCTGCATCTGTGTGCAGTTAGGTGGCATGGTTACCACAGCTATTATAAACCTGTAAAGTTTAATCACTGTTAATGATAGAGTCAAGTGGAAACACACAGATACACACTTGCTATGCACCGTGCACATGCATCAGCTCATACACACATGAGCACAATGTGTTTTTTCCATACTGCCACCCACAGCCTTATGGGAAGGATCGGGCCTACCAGCGCTTTAACCACTACAAAGACAATCTCGGATTACACACACGCACACACTCACAAATGCTGAGTGTGACACCTTATGGGCCGGGGAAGAGCGGGCAGCAGCCATTTCTGCATTTAACAAGATCTTCTGGGAAATTTACAGTAACTGTTTGTTTACAGTAATGGTTTGTTTGGATAAACATAAGAGAGGCACTTTGACTTTTGATGTTTTTAATGAAACATCAGAGAGAGTGATGGGAGGGCAGAGAAAGTGAGAAGTGCGGCTGAGGGGGGTTAAGGAACATCGCAAAGTAAATGAAATTATGGAGAAGCTAGGTGGGGGCGGTGACAAATGGAGCGCTGGGTCCCGACCAAGGCTTAATATTTGGAGTTGGCTCCAAGTTGATTGTTGGAGCATCTGGTTATTTAGCTCTATTCACACAGATCTTTTGTTTGGATTGGTTTCTGCTCTGGGCAAGTGAGGGACTAATCTGCCAAATGCACAAAGCACCGCACATATGTCCAGCGAACCCAACTCATAAAGTCAATGCCTCTCCCTTTATTTCACACTTTTCTTTCTTTCTAGTTTATCTTTCTTTTCTCTCCTCTTTTATTTGTTCGTTCTTTCTTTCGATAGTCTTTTTTGTTTTCATCCACTCGTGCTATTATTTGTGACAATTGTGCGGAATAGAGTCCAAGATTTTTGCCTTTGTGTTTATAATTACCCGGTCTGCATTGCTGGCCCAGCACCAGGTCTGCCATCAGCTTCTTTTGTTCCACTTCCTCCCTGTGTTTCTTTTGTTTTTGTTTTTCCTTTTATTAAATGATAAATATTTATGTCATTTTCTCCCCCCCTCGACAGGATTGTTTGTTTCATGAATAGAGGGACCGAAACAACCCACAGGGGTGCTGTTGAGAGGAAGAATTGTCTTTAAAGATAGTGGTTGCATGTCTTAAAGACAGGGCCGAGAACAACAGATTGTCCAAGATAATAAGAGTTTATTTTGACTGAAAAAGTGTTGGATTATTGTCAAGAACTACAGGGCACTGAAAAGTAACTCAGGTGTGTGCCAGGTAAAAGAATCTCCATTTTTAAAGTGACACTTCTGCGATACAACTTTTCAAAGTCCTCATTCTCTCCACCTTCTAAACTCTCCCATTCTTCTGTCTGCTTCCTCTTTTTACAAACACATTCATTGCTGTTTTTCCCTGTGTGGTTTGGATAATGAGCATTATCACAGAGAAATCATGTTAGAACACAATATCAGTTTTGTTAGAACACAATATCAGTTCAATATCAGGCCCTTGATACTGGGATAAATACTGAAGACATGTTCAAAGTGCTGCTTTGCTGTGCTGAGAGTTCCTGACTCTTACCTGTACTTACGCTGTTTCTCTCCAGTTCTTGACCAACTCCCCTTCATGATGATGTCACATCCTCTGATCCCTGCCAGCCTGGCGCCGGCCTCCGTTTCCATGGCGATGGGCCAGATGAACCGACTGAGCACTCTGGCTAGCATCGCCAATGTGGCACAGCTCCACGTCAAACCCCCCGCCAGGCCTCCCACCTCCGTCATTAAGGTGAACTCCGACTCCCATCAGCCCATGGGAGCTGACCACTGGCCACAGGGCCTGGCTGGAAGTCTGGCATTTGAAATTAGCCAGAATTGGCCAACAGTTATACTGACAGGATTGACAAGTTCAGTGTTATCTTAAAGGCCCTATACTTGATGTTTTTATTACAAACAATGAAAGAGGCAACAAATACATTCAATATAACTCATACAACTCATTTTGACCTGTCCTCACACATTTCTAACATCCAAGTTCTTGACAAGGATGGGTTCATCAGTAGGGCTGTGTACCTTTGAGAAGCTAGCGATACGATACATACCGCGATACACAGGTCACAATAATGATACATACCGCGATACACAGGTCACGATACGCTACATACCGCGAAACACAGGTCACGATACGATACATACCTCGATACACAGGTCACGATACGATACATACCTCGATACACAGGGCACGATACGATACATACCGCGATACACAGGTCACGATACGATACATACCGCGATACACAGGTCACAATACGATACATATCCTGATACACAGGTCACGGTATGATACATACCTGGATACACAGGTCACGATACGATACATACCTCGAAACACAGGTCACGATACGATACATACCTCGATACACAGGTCACGATACGATACATACTGCGATACACATGATACGATAAATACCTCGATACACAGGTCACGATACGATACATACCGCATACACAGTTCACAATACGATACATACCGCGATACACAGGTCACGATACGATACATACCTCGATACACAGGTAACAATAATGATACATACCGCGATACACAGGGCACGATACGATACATACCTCGATACACAGGGCACGATACGATACATACCTCGATACACAGGGCACGATACGATACATACCTCGATACACAGGGCACGATACGATACATACCTCGATACACAGGGCACGATACGATACATACCTCGATACACAGGTCACGATACGATACATACCGCGATACACAGGTCACGATATGATACATACCGCGATACACAGGTCACAATATGATACATACAGTAAGAACGATACTAAGAGCCACGGTGTCGACACTGTATCTTTTTTAATTACATCGAGACGTATCTAGGTATCGATATTTTGAGCACAGCCCTATTCATTAGCAGGTTTCACAACTTGCAGAGTCACTTTTCACAGAAATGCTTGAAAACTAAACTACCTTGCAAGTTCATGAAATTGATATAAATGCTTTAGATTTAGACGCACAGTACTATTTCTACAAATGTCCGAGTTTATATACTAAAGGCGGACAAAACATTATTCCACTATTAGGAAAAAATCAGGTATAGAGCCTTTAAAACTTCTTCAATTAACTTATTAAAATATTGCCACAGTATCTAAGAGAGTCATGCACCATAGGTTAAGCCCACAGATAGGTTGTCCTCAACATGAAGCAGCTAAATATATGAATACTGTAGGTTCCCAGGTGCACTGCTGTGGACAGGTTACATCAGTGGCATTGAAGGATGGGTCAAATGCAGAGGACAACTTTCCCTACTGGTAGAGTCTTATAAAAGACAACTACTTGTAAATATGATTAAAATGTTTTCGCCGTGAATTGTTTTGTTGTTAACACTTAATACACAATTAATATGATATTATACTCACTTATTATGTAAAATATTACCTAAAAAGTGTTTGAGCAGTGAGCACAGTGTTTTTCCACATGAAAGCCTGGCCAATTGAAGGAAGTTCTCTCCGGATATCACTGGCTGTAATATTAACGAGGCAGGCCATTGTTTTGCAGAAGCACGGCTTGGAACCTAACTGTAAAAAAAGTTTATTCACATTTATTTCCCTGGAACATTGTAGACGAGTGACACCGCACAATGACTTTATACACTTTCCAGCTGTAATTCAGCCATTTGAATTCACACTATTGTTTTGTGGTTCACAGGAGCGAATGCGGGATAGCCCCTCCCCGTCCCCCTCATTGGAGGAAGGTCAGATGTCATCGAATCACAGCAGCAGTGTCTCAAGTTCACCGTGTCACACAGAACGCAATCTAGACATCTCACGTAAGTCTTCTTGTCCACAGGTTCATGTTGAATAGTTTCCTGTTTTCAAATTTTTGAGTTTTAACGAAATTTCTTTTTATACAATTTGTAGACTCTCTTCATGATGCCCTATCAACTCACGGAGTGCGGGGGCACTCGCCCAGTCTGATGCAGAGCACTAGAGACACAGACTGTTCACTGGATTACAGCAAAGAGAGCAAGAGAGGCCACAGTGACAGAGGTGAGGTGTCCCGCTCGGCTCAACAAACACGGGTTAGATTCAGTTATTAAGTAATTCATTAACAACTGGTAATTTGGTGCTTAACTCAAATGTTAGTACATCGCTGCGTGTACATTACTAATACTGTTTTTATCTTTCATTTTTTCATTTACTTTATTTTAGAAAGCAATAACTGTATCAGTGAGCACAATACCAGCCTTAGGAGTGTTCTAAACCAGAGCTTCTTACCCACTTAGGATGAAGTATAGTATATAAAGAATCTCTTGTGAAAAGGACACCACATATCCAGTCTATGATCCTATGTTGAAAATATTTATAAGCCAAAGGGGACCTCCTAACAGATAGACTGAGAAGTGCTGTCCTCCGGTCAGCAATAGTCTCACTAACTGTGTAGTGGTTCAGAAAAGGCTCTTAATAGGTTGACAAGAGAGAAATAATTCAGTAACAGGTCGATAAGGATTCCGACTTCTCGGGCTGCTCTCCTCTTTCACTCCTCTTCGCGGTAGGTGTCTGCCCAGCGCCCCGCTGTGAGCAAAGACAAATAATTCTGGAAAACAGGGCTCCATTAGACCAGGAAGCAGTGTTACATTAGTGAGCCATTTGCCGGGCCGCGGCCTAACGAGCCAGGCGGCCTCCCGCGCTCTCAGCTGGACCTCATCTGCATAACGACCACCTCCCTGTCGTTAGGGCCCGCGTTGCCACGGCGCTGCAACGTCAGTTGTTTGGTTCTCTCTGTCAGGGAGGTTTGCATTAGCTTAATGAGGACTGCTCAAGGACAAACAGTCAGCAGAAATCTACTGTGCGAGAGGGGCAGCGACTAAGAGAGAGTTTGTATGTATATGCACGCGCGTGTGTAAATGTATTCTAGCTCTGAATAGCATTATTCAGTAATCGAATCTAAAATCACAAAGCAGCACAGGTAAAGTTTCAGATGCTGTCAGGTATCTGTGAACATATTGACAAAGCAGTGATGGCATCAGCGACGTGAATGCCATGCATCACACACTGCATTTATGCAATTGATTTCCAATACATTTCCCTGCATGCAAATGAAATGCGTACATTTGCAGGATTGCTTGCTTTTGTGTTTGACCTAGAACACGGGCGCTCAGGTTCATCCCTGAGTTTCAAAGAGCAGTGAGTGCTGTCATTCTGTCAATCTGTTGTATGATAATCTGTGCGTGCTTGTAGATGTGTGTTGGGCCATTTTGGCTGTGTGTGCTGTTTCACTGGTCTTTGAACAACGTATCCATGCAGTAGAGATCAGAGGCCATCCCTGACACCTCACTCCCATTAACCAAACATCAGCAGAATTTTATTCTCTCTCTGTCTCTCTCCATTTCTCTCCCTCCCTCCTGCTCTCTTCCGCTGACTGGCAGTCTTCACATGGTGAAGTTCATTAGCCCTGGGGACGTGGGCTAGAGGAAGAAAAGGGGAACAGAGAGATGAAGTTGGGAGAAAGAGAAAAACAGACAGTGACCTTGGTTAGGGAGATGGGTAAATGATCAAACGAGCTGGCAGCCATGTGTGTGCGTGCTCATGCCAAAATGTGTGTGTGAATGTGAGGTAAAGTAGGCGTAAAACAGTAACTCAATAAAGGATCAGTCACATCCAAGGAGCCTGGGGAGCCCACGCTGCTGACTGTGCACTTTGGCGGCTCTGGATGTGTGTGTGTCTGTATGTGAGCCACAGGAGTGTAGTTGGATGCCCTCCGCTGAGCTCGCCAGCACCTGCTAATTACCTTTCTCTACAGAGCAATGCTTTTAGCAAGAAAGAGGGAGAAAGTGGAGGAGAGGGGGGCATTGCTTCTCATCTGTGAAACACCTTGAATGTGACAGTTGCCAAGACATGAGGCCGAGGCAGAGGAAGGAGGTGGTGGATTTGGAGCAGAAGATGCTGTGGTCAGCTAAGTGGAGAAAACACTGTCATTTGTCACAGACAGAGAAAAGTGCCAGATATCACATCGCACGTTCACGCTTGTCTCTGCTCCAATAACCGCCGGACTCCCAGGACATCTTCGTCCTCAGTGGCTCAGATGACAGTGAGCGCATAAAGTGAGCAACTGCTTGGTGAAGTAAAAAAAAGCACAAAATGGCTAATCTTCATCTGCCTCACCGGCACGGAGCAGGAACTCGCCGTTCTCAGGTTTACAAACAGATGGTCATCCATAATGCAGCTTCTTAGCTGTTTTTTACGGGAGATGTCAAGCTGTGATGCATTATCAATAGGCAAAGTGCCATCTAATAAAGGCTAACCACATTTACAAAAGCCCAAACCAGAAGTCAGGTGTTTGTACACCCACAGGCATGTGGGACAATTTGTGTTAACATCTATTTGCTTTGTGCTCAATGGTGTGTATGACAAAAAATGCCTCAATGCAAAATTTTTAGTACACCATCAAGAAATAAAAATTGCTTTTTGTGTTGCTTCATTAAGCAATTTTCAGAATAATTTACAGGTTTGCATCAACAGTACCACTCAATGATAAAAAATATGTTTTCTCTGCAGTTGGTCATTCGTGTTGTACTCAATTCTAAATATAAGTTTATACCATACAGTTGTGCTCAAAGTTTACATACCCTGACAGAATGTCAGCGTATGTAAACTTATGCATTTCATAGAATATGAATGATGATGCAAAGCATTTTACTCATGGTTAGTGTTTGTGTGAAGCCATTTATTGTCGAAAAACCTTGTTTACGCTTTTCAACTAGAAACTAGCCAAATTATTATATCAAATACATGTACAAATACATACATATTGTGCATCTTGAAACAATTTCAGAGAGTCTGGCAGTTGTTGAAGGTCATGTAAACATTGGATCAGGGACATTTGAGTAGTTTCTGTTTCATTAGGATTTCAAAAGAGTAAACTCAGTTCTTTCAATCAATCAATCAATCAATCAATCAATTTATTTTTGTAACGCCCAATATCATAACAGAAGTCATCTCAAAGGTCGGTCTGGACAAAAACAAATCAATATCAGACATCAAGAATGATCAAAAATAAGTCACGCACGAATGAAATGTCACACACGAATGAAATGTCTGGACCAGATGTAATGTCCCGTGAATAAGTAAATCACTTAGAGTAACAAGCTTAGAGTATCCCCCATCCTTAGACCTTCCTCTACGGCGAGGAAAAACCCCAAAAAACCAAAAACCACATGGTAAAAAAATTGAGGAAACCTCGGAGAAAACCAATTTAAAGGAAGGATCCATTTCCCTTGGACGGATGGGCTAGTGGTGAATTTTGGTCGACCAGAATCCAATAGCAATGTTCAGCAAGAGTTGCAGAAGAAATTTAAACTGGTAAGCGTCCCCGGGTGGACTGGAGTCCTGCAGCAGTGTTCAGCACGAGGGGTAGGCGTGGCCGACACCGCCCAGAACCACGAATGCTGTCCAGTCACATGGTGGCGGCAGTTGCTCGGGTCCTCACCAGCCCAGGAAACTCGCCACCGAGGGGGAACACAAAAAGAGGACACAATGTGAAT
>OMNZ01108550.1:0-15684 GCA_900303255.1 Lesueurigobius sanzi
TGATTTCAGTCTCAGCTTTAGTCTAGTTTACTTCTTGGTTTAGTCCTGGTTTAATCCAGATTCAATCCGTTATATTGTCTTATTTTCGACTTGGTTCAGAGCTAGTTTTCTCCTGGTTTAGTTCTGGTTTAATCCTGACCGTAGAAGCAGTGAGTGGAGAAAAGTGTCAGTATTTGAGCTCAGAGCTGCGTTAAACATAAAAACTACTGAATATGACTGTTCCCAAAAAAGCAGATCGTCATGAAGATCGCGACTCGATTTTTATCATCATATCTCCCAGCCCTACTATAAATTCAAACCTGGTTCTATCTATTATTTAGATTTTGTCGCCAAAAATATAAGCAATTCTAGCCATTTTCCACATAAAATGCCTTTCTTGTAAATGAAAACATAAACTTGTAGAAAGTTGCCATACATTGTTTTCTCATATTTATTTCAGTGACACACAGCAAGAGTGTAACACCAGTACACTGTACCTCATGCGCGTGTTTGGAGAAGACCTCTGCACTCGTCATCATCAGGGCTGTCCTCTCCTCCAGCTCTCCCAGCCGCTGCCCTCTCTCGTCCAGGGCGATTCGGGCACGGGCCAGGTCCCCCACGACTCCACTGGCCGCCACCTTCATGCCCTCCACTCCGACTTGACCCGGGATGTGCTGCGCCAGGCTGCGGGAGGCTTTCCCCGCCGCTGCCTCGCCGACTGGCCACAGAGAAAAGATTCAGGACAAGTGTGATTGTTTTGTGTCATGTCGTCAGTCACATACACTGCTTGACTATATGCAGGTTGATGTTCCAAAGCCTGTATGAGTATAAAACATTGACTTGGAATTGAACAATCTTAATGTGGACATACAAAGCTCTTCCCTGTCGAAGGTGTTGGTGTTCCCTCCAAAAAAGCCCTTTAGAAAGCCTCTGTTCTGAGCCTCTGGCGTCTCTATAGGTGTAAACAGCTCCCCCAGCATCTCCTGCACACAGAGAATTACCATTAAAATATGCACCGTCATTACTGTCTAAGCACTTTGTTTCCTCGGCTCCTACATTGTACAATTATGCTTTTTTTAAACTGTCTTGACCAGGTTTAGCCTGTAGATGGCACTACAGACTTGATGTTATGAATGTAGTAATACTAGAATGTTACATACTACATACTGAAACAACTAATCGATTAATCGTTTCTGGGACATACAGACTCAGAGTAACAAGTTATAATGATAACAAGTTTATTATTTATCATTATTACAAGTTTATGTTTCATGTTGCACGAGTACACCGAAGAAAATTCCTAGTCTGTGAAACCTTCATTGACAATTTTTGTGAAGGTTCTCAGTCGTACAGGAGTAGCATCAGTACATCAGTAGCTGATGACGATCTTTGGAGTAAGATCGAAACGTCCTACACTTCAACTACAGAGTACAGATGAAGACTGAAGAATTTTTGCCTACGACTTCATTGACAATGACAATAAATTCTAAAAAACAGTTTTTTTTGCGAATATTTTAGCTCTGATTGTTCCAAATATGAGATAAATTTCGAAGCATAATCTAATCAGAACATCCTACAGCAGGGATCTCCAACCGGTAGCTCGCCATCCCTTTCCAAGTAGCTCGCCAAAGGCTTTCTACATTTCTTCATACGCTTTATGAGTCAAATTTTAGATGCATTTTTGTTGTTCTGATCAAAAATTCTCCAACCATTTAGGTGAATATAGCAAAGTGTAAACCAGAAACTACTGTAATTTTCTTTTATTGTGTTAAATGATCGTCTTGGCTCCTAGAGGCCTAGTTACACGTGTTTCTTTGAAGTATAAGAAGCTGGCTGCAATTTTTGTAACGCAAAAGTAGCTCACAAGGTAAAAAAGGTTGGAGACCCCCGTCCTACAGACATTACCTTTAAGTTCAACACCATCAGAAACTCAGACTCACTGCTGGACTTCAAATCACTCCTCAAAACCCATCTGTTCAAACTGGCTTTTCCTTAAATGTTCTTGTTCGTCCCGTCTATGTAAAGCGTCTTTGAGTGTCCAAAAAAGCGCTATATAAGTTTGATGCATATTATTATTATTATTATTACTATTATTATTATTTTTAAGTTTACTCCATCAACATGTCTTCAAACGACGTCACTTTAGCTTCATGTGGCAAAATGTTTTTAAAAATCACGCTTTCCATGCACCTTTTGCCACCAACCGATTAATCGTAAAAATTATCGGCCAATTAAAAGATTACTTAAATAATCGTTAGTGACAGCCCTAGATATTACCACATCAGTGTGCACATTAGATCTCAGGTAAGCTCCTGTAGCTAGTCTATATACTGGCTGGATTTTCTACATGTGGATTCTTACGGCATTTCATATTGTGTACATTGCTATATTGTACCCTGATAATTATTAAAGAGTTCGGAAAGCGAGAATCCCTAAACTATAACTAAAAAGAACAGGCAGAAAACCATGAATGCAAGGCACATATGCTATAATATTTCATCCCTGTAATGTAGTAGAGAGCCTTTGGCCAGTAGGTGGCAGTATAGTGGCGTCTGGCTGAGGACAATTGAAGTAAATGTGGAGTCAGGTAGGCCCACAATATTGTAATATTTTCTTATGGACAATTAGGAATAATTTGCAGTTCTTTTCTCGATATTTTAACGCAAATGAGACGGTACAGATCTGTTACAAGGATTATAATACTGTATTTGTTGTTTCAGAGTATGGGAAATAATGTTATAAACCTCTCAGATGGAGAGTGGGGGCAGAGGCAAGGATTTCTGTAATAATTACACACAGGAATATATTAGAAACACTCAAAGCGTAATACATAAATATTAATTCATATCAATGTCGGTGTCCTACATTATCTCCTACAGTGTATCTAAAATACTTTTAAATGTATAATAGGGTTTCCCATTTCTAGTCATATTTTATAGCAGCCATTTTGAGGACCGTTCAAAAGTAACTTCCCAGAACCATTAGGATTATGATGAATCTATATTATAAGATCAAGGACATGAGGAATAACAATCTATTCTATCTAATCTACGGCATGATTGACTTGACTGGCCCCAGGTTTCTCCAGTAAAATTTGACGGCCTTAAGTTCACAGGGAGTGGATGTGAGGAGGACTCCAGTAATAATCCAGTAAGAGTTTTGTGTCACCTCGATCGGTTCGGGGGCCCTGACGCGAGGCAGCTGATCTCCATGGAAACGCAGGACATACCAGCGGATAACAGACAGACTTAGTGGAAAGAAACTGATCAAAAATATATCTATATATATCTAAAAGTAAAAAAAACAATTAGGTCAGCATCAATTCCACACGTACAAAAAGCCTCGAAGATTTTAGGGCTGAAACTAATGTATTATTGTATTTTTTATAAACTATCCAACACATGAAGCTAAAGTGACATTGTTTGAGGACTTCTTGAGGTCTTGAGATGTTTACTTCAAAGTAATGTCAGAGGATAATGCTCTTACTGGTTTGAAAAGACACAACGGCTGAATGTGAGGAGTTAATGTGTGAACATGTCATTCCACATTTGAAAGCTCAGAACACTAGAATTCAGCTACTGAGCTTTGACTCCTTGGGGCGGCTCTAGCACTTATGAGGACTTGTTTGGGGACAGGTTTGTGGAAGTAGGAGATATATTTATATTCAATTGGTTTTAGCCTTACGATCTGGTAACAACATTCTGGGGCTTGAGAAAGACAGACAGTGGGAGCGCTGCACTGGGTCGAGGTCGGTGTCGGGAGTAAAAATGCTCAGGTGCTCTTCAAGGATATAAAATTGTAGCAAAAACTGAGGCAAGCCCTTACAAAAAAAGTGCAGTGGGCAAGAAATCCGAGGCACTCTAATTTAAAAGTCCTATACTTAAGACGGACGTCTACGAGTTTCGATCTAGCAGCATCAAATCTGGGGCTCTTTGTCTGATTTGATAATTGGAGATTTTTCTCATATCTGAGGACATACAAAGGTAATCCCTCTGTGTAAGTTCTCAGTCATACTGAAGTTGCTGCTGGCTTCTCCTTAAAGACCCACAAGCATGTCAAACCCTGTTCATGCACTGACAAAGCTCTTTGGATAAAGATCGAAACGTCCTACACTTCAACTACAGAGTACAGATGAAGATTGAAGAATCTCTACCAATGATATAATGGTAATATTTCTCAAATATTTACAACAAAACATCAGACTCTATTTTAAAGACAAAATAGTTTTTTCCTCAATAATACAGTCTTTCTATGTTATTCTTGCTCAGTTTGAGTCTATGTAAATACCATTTGACAACTATACTACACTGTTGCATTATGTTTGTTTGTCAATAGACCTTTTTATTTTTTTGTAAACATTCCGGGCTTAGCTGCCTTCACCCCTAAAACACTTACATGCCATCTTTCAATTGCATTGCGTTAGATATGTAAGCTAATCACGGTTGCTAACTATTTGTTAGTATTTTAGGCAAAATACTTGCAAACATGGCTATTTCTATGCTTGACGATGCGGCTCTATTTTGTGCGATATACCTTGTAGTTGTAGAAATCCCTGTTGCCTCTTTCGCTGACGGTAAAAATTTGAGGAAGATCAGATAACGGAGCAGGTAGTAGCTTCGAAAGTTCACTGCGGGTTGATTTTAACAGTAGTTAAACGCTACCTGCCGCCAAAATGCTGTTTGTGTGATATGACTTTAACCTCTTAAACCCTATAGGACCCAAATTGGGCACTAAAATCTCTCCTTCCCCTCTCTCTCTCTCTTCTCCTTCCCTCTCTCTCTTCTTCCTCTCTCCCTCTTTCCTTCTTCTCGAGCTCTCCTTCACCTCTCTCTCTCTCTCTCTTTCCTTCCCCAGGACCCAAATTGGGCACCTGTTGGGGTTTAAGAGGTTAAAAAAAACCTCTATTAACCTATTATAATAATCCTTTCCAATAGATTACAGTTACATTTTGTCCTATATTTACCCAGAAGCACATACAACACTGGCAGATAGTGACGTGTGCAGTGGTCCTACCTGCAGGTTGTCACACATCTCCTGGCTGTATGTAATTCTCTGGATCTCTGTGGGGGAGCCCAGATAGAGGGCCTGCCCCCCGTTGGTGAAGCAAAACGTCCTGGCGATGCGCATGTCTGTCAGAGGTAAGTAATTGACATCCATCAGCGGTCTGAGACTCGGCAAGCTGTGAGAGGGAAGAGACAAACAGGGAAAGGTGAAACTAAATACCACTTTTTATGTCATTTTATTTCAGGTTTTTGTGCGTTTATTCATTATTGCAATAGATTTTAGCATGATTGAATAAATAGGGGGGTAAACTAGTATAGTATTGTGTCATTCAATAGGTTGTGTTCACATGACATCACAACATGCTAAAGAGCCTATAGTTTAAAATTGAGGTAGATGGCAGCTGAAACTGTCAAAATGCAGATTTCTAGTCTTAGTTTATTGATAATTTATCTGTAATTCCTGGGCAAATCTAACCTTGTTGAATTGTCGCAAGATCTTTTCAGTCTCACAGCAAATCCATCTTGAAAGACATCTCGTCACAACCAGTGGTTCAGACCAATGACATGCTGCTGTGTTTTATTCTCCATTTCATACAATTCAACCTAGAGATTACTTATTTAGTGTGCGTAAGAGATGCTTGTATAGTTTATTTACAGATAGATGCTAAGAGACATTACAATCTTTATTTTTTATTATTATTATTACTATTACCTGTTATTTTTCTTCTTTGATGGCACTTTTCCTGACTTTTTGCACCCCCCCTCTGTGATCCTGTCCTAAGAGCTGTTGTGACAAGTACATTTCTCCATTGTGAGATCAATAAAGAACTAACAAACAAACATGGCTACCTCGGAGGACTTCGTAGATGCCGCAATTGACTCTATTTTAGCTGAAATGCCGACCATTTCTTGTTAAAAAAAAGCAAGTGGAAGCCCTTTGTGCGTTTGTAGATGGAAAAGATGTTTGTGCTTTTCCTCCCGACTAGATTTCCTGCTGCGGGTGATATGTCACATGACTTGCTGCTATGATTGGCTGAAACCGCGTTTAGGAAGGCGTGTACTAACTGGGGCCCAATCAGCTCAAAGTATTGTACTGATGGTCCCTCCTTTTCACAGACAGGGAGTCTTTCCAGATTGATAACGTGTAGAACTCAATTTAGAGCTACACATGACAATCTTTACTGATTCTAAGGTAATCTTGCTTGAATTAGGAAAATAAAACTGCCAAAAGGAAAAATCCAAAGTAGAAATCTATTGAAACATGTAAAGCGCTTTGTGACTATGTCTGTGAAAAGTGCTATATAAATAAATTTAGATAAGTAAGATGAATTTGGGTCATTTAAACTTAATAGATGTTTACTTTTTTGTGTAGATGGCAAATAATTTAGTATAGGCATCGAAAAAAGTATCGTTCAGGTATCAGTATCGTAAACCAAGTTAAAGTACTAGTATGGAAAAAAAATGAACGATACCCAGCCCTACTCATAATGCATGAAATTGGCCAGTCGAAATGACTTTGAGCCATAAGAATAATATGGTTTGTGAATGAAAACATGATCCAATAATGGCCAAGGAAAACATTTGTAAAGTTTCTTTTTGAAAATTTGCATTGCTCCAACATGAGCGCCACCGATAAATTACACAATAGCAGTGGTCAGTAGTAAAATAACTATGATTATTTCCCAAAAATAAAAGTATTATATAGCTTTACAAAGTAGCACAACAAGAAAAAAATATTTGAATTCTCCTCATTCGCAAAATGTTTGGGAAGGGAACAAAAAAAAGCAAATGTGGACAAGCACAGTCAAATCAGGTGGGAGTATTGTTATTTTAAAAGGGAAAAGCTTAGAAGTAGTAAAATGTATTCCAGAAATGAGTGTTTCACCTAAAACCAGCACATCCACGGAATCTAAACCAGTGCCGGATCAAAAGTCAAAACTGAATACTGAATACACTCACAATTTTAAATGTCTTTCTTTCTTTCATGAATGTAAACGAATGTGCAGAATTCTTACTCCTCTCCTGTTAAACTGAAGCTAACCTGCGTGCCCTAAAGTTTGCAAACACAACACTTTACGGCGCATTATTTATGGAGCAGGAAAGATTTAACTTTATTTATTAATGCAAACATCCCTGTGGCTAAACAACTCTGCCACAGTGCCCTCAAAGTAAACACAAATAATTTAAATGCTTTCTCATTATCAGCAAAGAACTCTATTTGCCCAACGCTCGACAACAAAGACCACGAGTTCGACCTCAGCTGATAATGACTTGTTGGGAACATCATTTTCAAACCACTTTTTACTGAGGTCATGTGTCAAACAGTTTGAACTCATTTTTATGCTAGCACAGTATGTAGGGATGAGAATTGATAAGATTTTATTGATCAATAGAGCTTTGGAACTGACATCACAGTGCAATGCATTATAGGAATTTTGCCACCATTTTTCAGGGCCACAAAACAATGAAAACACAGCCCATTTTCAATATTATTCCCTCGTAGATTGTGTGTTCTAACATGGCAGTCAACTACACAACAGGCCCCAACTATCCTGAAGTTATTTGTCCATCTAGCTTCCCTTAGTTCTTCAGTCAGCAGTTTGTTTGGACCAGTAAAGATGGCGCCTCAACCACACACACATCAACACCATTACGTGACATCACATTCCAAAGCTCTATCAACAATATTGTCAATCGATTTGATTCTGTATCGTTAATTTTACTTGTTTGTTTAATGGTTTTAAGTTGTTAAAAATACATCTTACAAATGATTTTACAATAACAGACTATAGAATATTACTATTAGCCTTATCTAAATCAAGTAGTTTGGTGTGAATGTTTTCAAAACATATTCTATAATAAGGCATTTTCTCTGATCTGTTCTCTCAGGGACTCATTATTAAGAGAGAGAAAAGATCTTAATTAACAGCTGATTTCCATGTGTCAGCGTTTCACTGTCGTTTTTACCGTGACTCAAGCACAGAGCTGCACAGGCTTCTTTTTACTACTTTGGCGACTTTATGTAAATATCAGCAAAGATGGAGAAGATTTACTCTCTGCACTTTGGATTTTTTAAATTACTTCTATGACTATTTTGCCAAAATGCATTTTTCTCACATTGTGGCGAAGACATCTCCACTTTGGTTGCAGCTACAGACTCCAAATTTTCCAGTCTTGTACTTTGGAAGGGTTGTTCCGAGGGATTTTACAATATTCAATTCCTAGCCTGATTTTTTTTTACAGATTAATGGCTGGTTTCCACTCTTTCTGCTCTACTCTCCCTGCTTTTGAAGTGTTTCCATCAGCAGGCTGCCAACAGTTTTTTTCCATTGTAAAAAAAAACAAAAAAAACCATCAACCAACAACAGTCCTACCTACAGTTGACATCACGAGCGGCCACTGCGTATTAATATATGAAAACACTTTTACTCACATTTATGTCAGTAATAAACTGCAAAAGATTCAAATTGATATTACTCAATTAAATGTTTTCCCCATTCACCTGCAGTGTCTGGCCTTAAAAGCCAAAAGCTGACAGCCTGACACCTTTATGAGTTTTATTATATTCATATGTTTGACAGGGACGAGCCAATACTTCAGTCCGTTCCCACCTGAGCATCATGACGTGTCCGTTGGCGCAGAAGCAGGCGAGGCACACACTGTTACAGACAGAGACGATGTCCGCCCTGAGCACGAATGAGGACTCCGTGATGTTGTGGACGAAGAGGCAGGACTGAGAGGGCATCAGGAACACTTTGGCCTGCCTCTCGGAGCACACCACGGCCAGGTGCCCCTCCCCGCAGACGTCCTGAGAGGAGGAGGGCGAGAAGTGCACCAGCTTGCGTCTCCGCGGCCTGTCGGGGTCCTCCGGCGCGTTCGGGTCCCTCCAGACCTCGTACGGGCTCTGGAGGACAGTTCCCACGCAATCGAGGAACCCGAAGCGCAACACCGAGCCCTTTAGCATCAGCACCGCTCCTGGGGAAGGTTAGGAGAGAAAGCAGATGCATAAAGTCAATGCAAAGTTACGCTAGAGGCAAGAAACGATTGAAGAGTTTTTTGGTGCGTGTTTGCTTTTTTAGCCAGGAGCCCGACTGTGGCCTACAACAACTAGCCTCGCTCTAAGTGGCAGAAATCCTCCTTTAAGATTAATCAAATATTTATGTGGTTCACTTTGCGCCCGTTCTCTATTTTTAAACACTGGTTTGCAGAATAAGTGGACAGAAAGCTCTGCCAAAGACCATAATAGGGAAGAAAAAAAATCCTATATTTATAGAGGGAGGAAGTTAATGTAATTGGTTGTGTTCATGTAACAGAAGTTGGGGGGCAGGTGTCAATACAACTATATGAGAGAGAAATGTTTTTCTTGATCAGTATTTGATAGTGATTCACAAACCTGACAAGTATTTTCTACTGGCCAACATCATACACATGTTGTTGAATATTGTTAACACTATTTATTAGGTACGTGACAATCTGCGGTGTTGGCCTTGGCCCCAGTCGATGAAACCGCTCTGGGCGCCTCCTCCGTGGCATCCTGTTTTGTGAAAGGGCTAATTAAGCTCGTCATGCCCTCGGTCAGAGACGTAGACAACCACTTTGGAGTCATCCTCGATGTCCACATGCAATTGTCTACTACGAGTGCGGTTATCGATCCTTGAAAAGACTTGACTTTGGTCCTTCTTCTTATCAAAGATGAGCAACTTCTTTCTTTTTATCATTTACTCTCGAAAGACCTTACATCGAGGACCCTCGTGTGCGCTCCAAAAACGTGCCAAAAATAACACAGACTATTAAATGAATTTTGCAGTCACAGCGATATACGTAAATGCTCATGTTATCATCACTATGCCCTCAATCTAGACATACATCACATGAACAATACAGAGAAAAGTGTCACACGCTGTGGACTAAACTTCACACAGCCACTGTAGAGAGGTGAGGTGTGTCATCAGCTGGACTCCGCAGACATAAACAGCTGACCACGGCTCAGCTTAGGGTTGTCTGGGAGTGAAACGTGGCGAGGTCTGTGCGCGAATAATAAGTAGCTGCTTCTAATCGAGCCGCCTGGTGATACACTTTATCAATGGGTTAAACAGAGTAAAATTCCAAAACGTGCAGCCCTAATTTTCTCTTTAATTCTCTATATACAGTATCTAGATTACCGTTGATTGATTCCTGAGAGATATATAGATAAATGGTGGTTAGCGCTTGTGCTTCACAGCTAGAAGGTCCCGGGTTCGATCCCGGGCCAGGACGGGACCTTTCTGTGTGGCATGTTCTCTCCGTGTCTGGTTGAGGTTTCCTCCGGGTGCTCCGGTTTCCCCTACCACCAAAAACATGTACAATAGGCAAGGATGAATGATGTCTAGGTGAGTGAATGGTGATCGGAGGGTCCGTTGGCGCATGATGTGTGCAGCCACACTTCTGTCAGTCTGCCTCAAGGGGCAGCTGGTTACCACTGGAGTGAATGCAAAATCATCTCATGTAAAGCGCTTTGTGACTATGTCTGTGAAAAGTGCAATATAAATAAAGCTCTTCTTCTTCTAATCGCAGTATCGTCATATCGTGAGATAATCGCTATCATGAGCCTCGGATCGCGTATCGTATCGTGAGGTATCCTGAGATTCCCACCTCTATTCATGAAATTGATACACATTATTTTTTTTGTACAAAACAGATGTCATGACACAACTAGAAAAATCAGATAAAGCCTTTAATGTGGTCAAAGATGACAACTTAAGTGTATGGGCAAAACAACAACAATTTATCTTACCCACATCCCCAGAATGCTTTTAATTTGTATCTTATTTCATTTCATTTCATTCTTTATTTGTTTCAATCATGTTCTTTTCTTTTTTATCACATAGTTTTGTTATTTCACATACAAACAAACACATAATTGAAAAGGAGCACAAAGAAGATACACCTTATTGTGGTGCCCCCTTCTCCAGAACACAAACAAAAAAATACATAAAAAATACAGGATGGTCTGCAATTTACCAAACATTCACTTTAAATTCAACTTAACATCACTCCTTCTAAGAAAGAAGATTTAACATTTAAGTATCAAAGAAGGTTTTTTTGTTTTGTTTTTTTTACATACAGTACATTTAGTGTGTATAAGAGATTCTTGTAAAGTTTATATACAGAGAGATGCTGAGAGACACTGCTATATTTTTTATTATTATTATTATTAGTACTATCCTGTTTTACAAATGTATTTTCTTCTTTGATGGCACATTTCCTGACTTTTTGCACCCCCCTGTGCGATTCTGTCGTAAGAGCCAATTAGCCAGAACAATTTTCTCCATTGTGAGATCAATAAAGAACTATCTTAATTGTATGAACTGATGAAAAGTTTTATGAAAACTCTCTGAATCCCACTGTGCAGGTCTAAATACTGTTTCAATTGTTCCCAATTAAAGTAAAATGCTCTTCAAAGAAAGCCAATGGAAAGATTAAATAAGGTCATAGTCAAAATCCCTAATGTTTTTCTTGTTGCTAAGACTTATATCAAAGTCAATGGCTCTGTTCTGAATCTTTAGAGTACAATTCTACCTTTCTGTTGTTTCATAACGCTTTGAAGTATCCACTCCAATATATTGAATGGATACCAGGCTTTTAAATCCATGTCCAGAGTTATAAGGGGGAAAAAATCCTTTCATCTCAACAGCACTTGAATATGAATAGGAATAACTGGCGTAAGTAATTCCTATGCTTTTAAAATAATTGTTGGAAATTGAGCTACTTAACTTGTGGGCGAAACCCACAAAAGCTATTCATACAGTCTATTCACACACAAAAGACCACTACCTCCCAATTATTATGAAAGTAAACTCAAACTGGAAACTTAAACGGGATTTTTCGTTTGGTATATCTTTTATCTTTGTTGTTTGTTGTTACGTTTACTAATCAAAACTGAGCCGTAGCGCTTGGACGCAGCCTGATACGAAATCCAGCACCTTAAAGCAGTGGTTGGCCTCTGTTCGGACAAATAACTGCTACCTGCAGTTTTCAAAGGGATGAGTAAAGTTAAAAGTTTGTTGACTCTTTGTAGTTTTTGATAATTTGACACAAACAAGTCAAATGGATGTTTCAGTGTTTATAGTAAAAATAAAAAAAAGACTAAATAAAAAGTTTTTCCGTGTTTGTTTGTATTTAGTGTGACAGATGGGGCTGCAAGATTAATTGATATTGAATCGACATCGCAATTTTAAATACTGTAATTACCTAACCCCAAAGGCTGAGGGTTTTTTCTGAAATTTAATGTAAATGAGTACTACTGCAATGTATAAAGCAGATTTAGAAGTATATTTTGCTGACAATACTAGGGCTGTGATAATAAACAATAATATTGGTAACCGAGATGAAAAGCAGACACGAAAAGTTATATTAAAATCGCAAATCGAATCGCAATTTCTGTCCGAATTTTTTTTTTGTCAAAATCATGCACGTTCACAATCCTTTAATCCAGAAGCTCTCAACTGGTATGGTTTTGGGACCCACCACCTTTGTAATTCCCAAGCAGTGACCCAAATAAGTGTATACTGCAATACTAATACTGCATTTTTCTACACAATACAGTGAAATAAGCATGAAATAATCCTACAAACCTAAAATTCTAACTTATTCTACAGACTCTGGAATGTTTTTGTGCATTTTTAGCTGTATATCGTATGATAAAAAAGAGTTCGCCAGGGAAGCAACTCACTCAAAATGATTCTGCGACCCACTTTCGGGTCCCAACCCACCAGTTGAGAACCACTGTAAGAAATGAGTAGATTTTCCCTTGATTTGAGTTGGTAAGTAAAATTATCTGCCAATAGAACAAGTATTTGTGCAATTAATTAGAAAACAAATCAAAATTTACTTGAAATCTTATTTTAACACATTGAGTGCCACGCTGGAATTTAGCCATAGAGTGCCAACAATTCAGACCATTTTTGATGTTTTTTGTTGCACCACAGAGTATTCTATGTTATAGCTCTTTTGAAAGGTGAGACTCTAAGCTCTCAGCGGGTGAAAACCTTTTATTTGTATGTGCCTCAGTTCCTGAGAAACCCCAAGATAAACAGTCTAAATAAAGAGTCTTTTTTTCGTCAAAAATCACTGTTTTGGTTTGGTGATATATTGTTATATTGTTTTGTTGAAAGTGCTAGGTGGTGTGCAAAGCGAACGATCATTTAGATTGTATGTGCACGCGCGTGCACTCAGAGACGTGACATCATAGGCTGTTGGCCGCTGTTTTGAAGAAGCTGCTCTGGAGTTTACGTTACTTTGTGGATTTTAACCAACTTGGATTATATCAGTCCAGACATCAGTCCAGACATCGCGGTGCTGGAGGTAGAAGGCGTGGTGTTAGTGAGTACTTTGGCTGCCGATGGCCTCAGGAGGCCATCACTGCTACTACCTGTAGCCATAGGCTACCAGGTTTGTTTGTCTGGTACCTTGTATGTACCTTGTGTGTTTTGTAAATGGGAAATACGCGCCAGCGTTTGGGTAGGTTTCATCCATAAGTAAGACAATAAAGGCTGTTTAAAGCCAAATCTTCATTATTTGTTACGCCCACTAGCACAAAAGTGCATTGTAGCTTGGAAAAGACCGGTGATGTGTTACAAGTGTATGGTTGGACACAATGCAACAATAACAACCAAATGCCGCGTTGTGATTAAATGTCCAGATGAAATGTCCAGATTGTGACTTTACACCACTTTTCACCAGTCATTTATTCCAGTTCTGTTCATCACAGAGCTCCCAAAATCATGTGTTAGAGTGTAGTTTTGTAATTAAAAAAAAAAACGCAAATACGACATTTTCCGTATTTGACACTCAACGCATGGGGGCGCTAAACAAGCTTTTTCATTTGGCACTCAATGTGTTAAGTGCAAAATTGCTTGTTCCATAGGCAGATCATTTTTACAAACATACTACTATACTACTATACTCAAATAAGGGGCAACCTACTTATTTCAAGACAAGAAAATAGTGATGGGGGCGATAACACACTTTTTGGAATTAATAATATTTTTGGGGTTATTTTAGTCAATATCGATGGGTATATACAGTATTTAGATATGGGTGAGAACTGAGAGGTTTCTGGGCTGACTTGAAGACACTGCTCTTTGGAGGTCTATCCACATATTTTTAGTGATGGTTATGTCAGGAGACTGTGTAGGCCATGAAACCTCTCAGTTCTGGAAGACTTTTGTTATGAAAAATGGGCAAAAAAATCCTCAAATTAGAATTGTCAAACTGTTGGCAGCCTGCAAAAGTGTTTATAAGCTGTGAAACTTGCCAAAGTGGGGAAAGTTGTAGGTATCTAGGTAAAAAAGGTTGGAGACCCCTGATCTATACTATGGTAATCGATCCGCCCATCCCCACTAGAAAAGTCATAGACTCATGGAAACCTGTTGTACATGTTTTAAGTGGTAGGAGAGAATATTGGGGCAAAAAACAAAAAAACAAGCGCAAAAATGGCCATCCCATTGACCATTTCCCCTCTCCAAAACGTTACCACCAGTTTGAATTTAACACAAAACCTGAATTCAGAGAAGAATGAGAATCCAAAATGGCGGCCTCACCTCCAGGCCCCATGGTGACCGACTCCTCCATGCGCTCCTCAGCGTCCGTGGGGATGGACATGGGGATGAGCAGGACCACTCCCAAACTGGTGCCCACCCACAGGCAGGGCGTGGGGATGAGGTCGTTTTTCCGCGCGAACGACTCTCCGAACTGCAGCGTGGTGATGGCCTCTTTCGTGTCCCGGTCGATGCTGGACACGCTGGAGCTCCGCGAGCGGCTGAACGAATTCTCGCGGCTCTCTGCGTTCAGAGAAGACACACGAAACACAAACACGCACAAAGAGACAGGCAGAGGCATGAGACACACAAGAGGAAGAGCACGGGTGTCAAAAAAAGAGGATTGAAACGTAAAATAAGTGAGGGGAAAAGAAAAGATGGACAAGGGAAAATAATCTTGTGAGGACGACTAAAAAGCACTAGGTTTGCTGGTAATGAAGTGGTGAAGGATGAAGCCATGAATGCTATGAAAACAAATCTGAACAGATGCTACAACAGCTAATCTGAAGATGCTACAACAGCTAATCTGAAGATGCTACAACAGCTAATCTGAAGATGCTACAACAGCTAATCTGAAGATGCTACAACAGCTAATCTGAAGATGCTACAACAGCTAATCTGAAGATGCTACAACAGCTAATCTGAAGATGCTACCACAGCTAATCTGAAGATGCTACCACAGCTAATCTGAAGATGCTACAACAGCTAATCTGAAGATGCTACAACAGCTAATCTGAAGATGCTACAACAGCTAATCTGAAGATGCTACAACAGCTAATCTGAAGATGCTACAACAGCTAATCTGAAGAGGATAGAAAAGTCTATTTATTTCAGCTCCTTCAATAGAATTATTGTATTATTAAAGAGGACAAATCAATAATTATGTCTCCATTGTGAGATCAATAAAGCATTGTCTTATCTTTTCTTATGAACACATTTTTGAAAAGAGTAATCAGTGGTGGAAGAAGATCTAACCAGATCTAAACCAGGACTAAACCAGATCTAAACCAGAACTAAACCAGGACTAAACCAGGACTAAACCAGGACTAAACCAGGACTAAACCAGGACTAAACCAGGACTAAACCAGGACTAAACCAGGGCTAAACCAGGGCTAAACCAGGAC
>OMNZ01108554.1:0-10958 GCA_900303255.1 Lesueurigobius sanzi
CAACACTGGTTCTGGAACTGCCTTTATCATTGCACCAATGATTTGTTTGAACGTCATTAGCTAAAAGTGTTTTTTGTTTGAAAGTTGTTTTTGTCATCACCTGCTGATCCCTAAAAGAGTATTCTTCACCCATCGAGTTTACCATGCGCTCTTTCATTTATGCAGGATTATTATAATGTTGTCCACTTTACATAAAATAAAATGTGCGTTTTTGAGTTTTTCATTGTGTACAATTGTTAAACTTGCAGAATAAAGAGTCATCTCTGGCGATGTGTGGGCGATGTGTGGGCGATGTGTGGCCGACGTGTGGCCGACGTGTGGGCGACGTGTGGGCGACGTGTGGGCGACGTGTGGGCGACGTGTGGGCGACGTGTGGGCGACGTGTGGGCGACGTGTGGGCGATGTGTGGGCGATGTGTGGGCGATGTGTGAGCGGTGTGTGGGCGGTGTGTGGGCGGTGTGTGAGCGGTGTGTGGGCGATGTGTGGGCGATGTGTGGGCGATGTGTGAGCGATGTGTGGGCGATGTGTGGGTGATGTGTGGGTGATGTGTGGGTGATGTGTGGGTGATGTGTGGGTGATGTGTGGGTGATGTGTGGGTGATGTGTGGGTGATGTGTGGGTGATGTGTGGGTGATGTGTGGGTGATGTGTGGGTGATGTGTGGGTGATGTGTGGGTGATGTGTGGGTGATGTGTGGGCGATGTGTGGGCGATGTGTGGGCGATGTGTGGGCGATGTGTGGGCGATGTGTGGGCGATGTGTGGGCGATGTGTGGGCGATGTGTGGGCGATGTGTGGGCGATGTGTGGGCGATGTGTGGGCGATGTGTGGGCGATGTGTGGGCGATGTGTGGGCGATGTGTGGGCGATGTGTGGGCGACGTGTGAGCGACGTGTGGGCGACGTGTGGGCGACGTGTGGGCGACGTGTGGGCGACGTGTGGGCGACGTGTGGGCGACGTGTGGGCGACGTGCGGGCGATGTGTGGGCGATGTGTGCCAATTCAACAACAGTGGGACATAAAACATTGGTCTGAAGGCCCCATTTGGCCCCCTGGCTGCACTTTGGGCACTTCCTTTCGCACCTCACCTTCGGTCATGAGCACTGAGCTGGGGGTCCCAACATGATCTCAAGATGTAAAAAAGAAATATGCTGACATAATATAATATAATTGACATAATTCTTCATTTGTGTAGGTTCTCAGTCGTACAGGAGTTGTCCATCTGTACTCTGTAGTTGAAGTGTAGGATGTTTTGATCTTAGTCCACATATCGTCATCAGCTTAATAAAGACTAGAGCACGCTGTGGGTCTCTTAAGGGTAAACCAAGCCAGAAGAAACCAGCCTTTAGTGAAAACAGAAGGTTTGGTTTACCCTTAAGAGACCCACAGTGTGCTCAAGTCTTTATTAAGCTGATGACGATATGTGGACTAAGATCGAAACGTCCTACACTTCAACTACAGAGTACAGATCAAGACTGAAATTGTTTTGCCATAATTCTTCATTGAATACAGCATAGATTTGTGAACTAGGGTCCAAGAACAAAGTAAAGTATGAAAATACATGTACTAAACGAGATTTTAAAAATGTTTTTTGCTTGTTGTTATCCGTTTTATTGACTCATTTTTGCAGTAGGGGTCCCAAATTGTCTGCAGGGTCATTTTGGGGGTCGCGGCCTGACAAGTTTAGGAACCCTTGATCTATGTCCCTGCCTTTTTTGTTTTCCCCTGCTCTGTCTCTTGTCTTTGGCTCCTCCTCCCTGGTGAGCGTGGCTACCTTTAAAAAAATAAAAATAAAAAAAAATGTACGTCCTAACACCACTTTGTTTGTTTACTTTGTCTGTACTTACAATACATTGTTCATTAATTAGAAGAGAGGAGGCAGAGTGCTCGCTGGATCTTCGAGGTGTAGGTGAAGTAAGTCTGTAGGCTAGCGCTGCAGTTGCTCTTCAAGCTTAAGGGGCTAGACAGTATAAGAAGCAGAAGGAAGCCGAGGCACTCTGTATGCAAGCTCAAATATATTTCCGACGCGTTTCGACTCCAAGGAGTCTTTGTCAGGGTGAGTCAAACCAAACATTGTTCATTAACTTTAAAGTAAACTGAAAGATTGCTTTCATTCATTTTAAGAATATTTATTTTCATTTTGTAAAAATAATAATTCGGTTCTGATTTTTCTTCCAATATCACAGTATTTTATGTGCATTGTGGAACTTTTTACATTTGTGACCCCAGTGGCTGTGTGGGTGGTTAGCATGGCACCCATACTTTTTATCACAGCGGCCTTTATGGCGCTCCAGGATCATTTTTTTAGGGTTACTGGTAGGTTTTTACTTCTGATGGAGCCGTCTCCATGGCAACGGAGTGAAAACCTATCAGTCATGTACTGTATCCTTGAGCTTCATACTGGCAGCTGTGATGAAAAGTAGCAGCACATTGCACATCTGCTTGGGTTAATCAAGTTTTAAAAAATCCCACTACCAAACAAACCACTTAGCACAGGTAGCTACCCGTGGAGCGCAAGGCTTACAAGCAATGGTTTACAGGTTTTAAGCCTTAAGTGACTTGTAGAATGACAGGTGCTTTGTGCCATGTTCAACTAATGGAATTTATAGACTTTGACGAAAGTAATCACCATTTTTATTTTATTAGATTTTTCTATCTTATTCTAAGATATAAGAATTTTCTATTTTTATGCATGCCTTATAGTTCTATACTTTTTAATATCCTTTTTCCATAGTTTATTATTTATCATTATTACAAGTTTATATTTCATGTTGCACGAGAAACACCAAAGAAAATTCCTAGTCTGTGAAACCTTCATTGACAATGGCAATACATTATATTCTGAGACAGGCTACTCCGAGTCCAACCAAAGACAATCCTCCCTTCATTCTTCATAATTTCTCGACAGAAAAGAAAGATCCAGACGGACAACAATGGACCAAAATTGTAAGTTTCGTGGACACCTTTATTTTGTCAATATGTTGAAACAGGGAACACATAGAGGCAGGGGCTGCTCTGTAGCCGTCTGAAATGCTAATTAAAATGATCTCAATAGGACGTCTTAAACTCCACTATCCTTAATGCTTGGGTTAAGGTATAGGGTTAGTTTGGATTAGTTTGAGCCAGTGTTGTCCTGTGGAGGTGATGTCATTTCCTGAGCAGTGGAGGAAAGGTGCCAATGCTAACCACTGGGTCACTAAAGGTCAAATACGCACTAATATCAAAAAGTTCCACGATGCACCTTTATAGATGCTCTTCCTAAGTTATACTGTTTTCAAATTCTGAGGTAGTTGAGTAAATGGTCCTCGATAAGAAAGCACCAACAGCTGCCTCCTCTGGTACAGAAGAAAATACATTTCTCTGATCGGACTACACTGCTCTGGATGGATGGAGTCAGGAGACTAGCCAAGGTTCTAATGAAATCAGCTGTATAATTACATCAATACCACACTCAGTACATATGTCACTCTGTTACGAGTGAGCGAGCAACCCAAGTGCAGCCAGCCAGTTCTCTCATTTTCATTCTGAACTGTCCTGTCAAATAAACACTGTGTAAATTCAACTTTACATTGTGTAAAGCACTGACTTCCTCACTCTGTCAGTGCTTGTGAACAGGAGAAACCCATTTAACCTTAACAAAAACAATGTTGCATCTTAAACCACCTCCAGTTTAAGAAGTCTGTTCTGTGACTGAAATGTGCTGCACCTGTTACATCTTGTGGAAGGCACTGCCACCAATCCAGCCTCGAAGAAGCTTGGGCAGAAATGTAAATCCAGTGTTTTTTCACAGACTCAGTTGTGACCAACATTTTGAAATATAATGACATAATGAGATATGGATTTATCAATGCAAACGCCATGTGTTAGATGTGTTCAGAGTGCTTCTTCTTCTTCTTAAGAGTGTTAGTTTTACCAATTGTGTTGAAGGAGTATCTAATTCTGTGTGTTGTGAGTGAAAAGTGGGTTCGGCTATCTTTTGGTGGCTTTGTACAATTAATTGAATTTCAGCGTCAATGACAACAAAATAGTTATTTTCTATTTTTTCTCAAACCCTTCCAATATGACTAAAGGTTAAGGTTATGGTGAACTGTATTGTCCCCATAGGGAAATGTGTCCTCTGCATTTGACCCAACCTTCGATGCCACTGGGGCGATCCACCAGGAGCAGTGGGCGACCACAGTGCCCGGGACCTCATCTCCAGATGTGGAGCCAGACGAATGGTCAGAATCACCAATGTGCCAGTTTTTGGGTTGATGGAGGAAACCCATAGACGGGCGGAGAAACATGCAAACTGCACACAGAAAGGCCCGCACAGTCTCGGAATCGAACTCAGGACCTCATCTCAAGAGAGAGGAGGCTGAGCGGGAGCGAGAGTTTCAGCTGAGGTGAGAACTCGAGTTGAGGAGGAAGTCTGAATTATGACACATTCAAGGGTGCTATCCTGCAAGCTTACGAGCTAGTTCCCGAAGCTTATAGGCAGCGATTCAGGGGTTTAAAGAAGCCGTCTGCGAGTTTTGTTGATTTTGCGCGAGAGAAAGCTTTGCTGTTTGACCGGTGGTGTTCTGCCTCTCAAGTCTCTACTCTCAGTGCATTGCGTGAGTTGGTCCTGCTTGAAGATTTTAAGGACTGCCTTCCTGAGCGTATTAATGTTTACCTTAATGAACAAAAAGTGTCTACGCTTCAAGAGGCTGCTGTTTTAGCCGATGAGTTTTCCCTTACACATAAAACCATTTTTAAGCGCGAACTGGTGTCCGCTGACGATGGTCAGGCTGAAAGAACGACTCCTTCTGATGTCCCACCCGGTTTCAGATCTGAGAAGCCCAGGCAATGTTTCTACTGCCCCCCCAAGTCGGTCATAGCTGACTGTGATGCACTGAAGCTATCCAGAGCCTGAAGCCTACCTACAGTATATCCTTTCTGTGTATTGGGGAGTTCTGTCAAAAGTTTTAAGGGGTGGAGTGTTACAACCCTAGGCCGCTATAACTTTAAATGTTGTTATCCTTGCCTCCACCCCCACAGCTGATGCCCACCTCTACAGCTGATCATCACCACCTCATTGTCTCCAGGTGTGGTGCATCAGCTGTTCAGTCTTTAAAAGGGCATGGGTGACCCTCCAAAGGGGCCAGTGGGTCCATGACACCACCTGCTGCAGCAGCTCCTCTTTTGTTCTACACTATTCTTTTTGAATTATGTTATTTTTGTAATAAACACCATCATTTTTGCACCGATTCCCCACTCTGATGTTCCTTGATCTCCCCTTTCACCTGGACCCGGCTTTCACATCGCCAGTTGTGCCTGTGGCATGTAACAGTAACACAAAACCTTTATTTCACTCATGGTTAATGGTCATGTGAAGCCATTTATTGTCATTTATTGTTTATGTTTTTCAACTAGAAACTATCCAAATGTCCCTGATCAAAAGTTTATATTGTGCATCTTGAAACAAACATACATTTTTCAGAGAGTCCTGTATTTCAGCTGAAGTGAGTTTTTCTTTGCATCTGCACAATTTTCCTGGCAGTTGTGTAAAGGTTAGATCAGGGACATTTGAGTAGTTTCTGTTTCATTATGATTTCAAAAGAGTAAACTCAGTTCTTTGGCAATAAATGGCTTCGCACAACCACTAACCAGCGGAAAAAAGATTTTTTCATTCATTTTCTATAATGGCCTAAAGATTAAAAGGGTATGTAAGCCACAACTGTAAATGTAGCCAAAGGGAGTTAGTTTTATTACCCTACACTGGCCAATAGGAAGCCATTCCTGCACAGGGCCTATAGCCTGTAGTCCTTTCTGTCCCATACGTCCCCACTGTAAGCGCTGTTACCGCCACCTGTGCATTTTCCATCGCAATTTACCGACGGGAACCCAACTTTCCCTCAAAGCATCACCATTCTCCACGGCCATTGTCCCGTAGACAGCTTTTGTGTCCGGGGAGAGAAAAATGGTACCCCCTCCCTCCCCTTTAAGCTGCGTGCTGCACACCCAAATTCCACAGAGGTCACGGGGGGCAGCGGCCTGAATACTGCGGCGGGGGGAGGGACATGGCTCATTCACTTTCACAACATCCATTCAGCAGAATGTAAGGGTAGTTTTTGGGGATGGGGGGTTGTGGCAGGATCAGGCTGTGCTGCTGCAGAGTTGTGGTGAAGCACTTTGGCTGCGGGCAGAAGTTAATGCTGGATTGGCTCAAAGTCAGCCATTTTGGCTCTGCTCCGAAAGAAGTTGGCTCTAGGTTTTTCCTGCGGTTTTATCGAAAAGGTCAAGACTGAGAACGAGTAAAGCTTGTCACTGCTCAGCTAGGCTTTAAATTCCTTCATCAGGAATGTTCAGGCTCTATAAATGATGTGTTTTTTAGTATAGCTAAGGAAATGTGTTTGAATAGCTCCAGGACACGTTTTTTTAGTACAGTTAGTCTCCTCTTCTCCAGGTTTAACAACAATCAGCACTGACCCTGCATGGTCTCAAACAGATTTGAAGCTGGAAACAGAAATTGGCCTTATTCAGGACTTGACAAGTGAACTATGAGGTAAATCTGGATTAAAACATGTTCAAAACCTGGATTTAAACATGGACTAAACCTGGACTAAAACATGGACTAAACCTGGACTAAAACATGGACTAAACCTGGACTAAAACATGGACTAAACCTGGACTAAATGTAAAGAGCCAGTAGCTTCCAGAGAGTTATTTTATAGCTTGCACCAAATGTGACGTTTCGGGTCAAAGCCCTTCATCAGACATGAAAAACTAGCCCAGACGCACCTGTATTTTTTTTACCTAAACCTGGACTAAAACATGGACTAAACCTGAATTAAAACCTGAACTAAAACTTGGACTAAAACATGGACTAAACCTGACCTAAACACTAAAGTGGGCATTTACTGTATGTGCAAAAACTGCCAACATTTTCAGCAACAAATTCTAAATAATGGACAGAGCCTGGTTTAAATGTATGGTTTTATTTATACAGTATATTAGTTGTTAAGATGTGTTCATTGTCATCTGTAAAAAAACAAAAATCCAATTTTACCTTAATTTTTGATGTTCAAAACTGAATAGTCAGGTTATGTATTACATATTGACGTATCACTCCGAAGTTGGAGAGAAAGAAAATAATGGCTGTAGTAGTTAAAGTGGAAACTAGGACAATATCTAAGAATGCAAAAAAGCTTTTGCCTGTAGTGTCTGGCCTTAAGAAGCACATGTGAAATACAGCAGCACAGTTTGAATGGCTGCAATTAGCAAATCACAAAAGCTGTGAATCTGGCCACATACTGTATCTTCAGCAGCTAACACGATATAAGATAGTTCTTTATTGATCTCACAATGGAGAAATTCACTTGTTACAACAGCTCTTAGGACAGGATCACACAGGGGGGTGCAAAAAGTCAGGAAATGTGCCATCAAGAAGAAAATAAGTTTGTAAAACAGGTAATAATAATAAAAATATAGTAAGCGTATATATAGTAGTCTCTTAGCATCTCAACTATACAAGGATCTCTTGTGCACACTAAATAAGATAAAAAATAAACTCTAGGTCGAATTGAGCAGGATGTGATATGTATATGTATGAAATGGAGAATCTCCTTAAGGTCTATGTCTAATGTCTAACACATACAGCTCTTGTATCGGCTGCAGACACGTGATTAGCGGCTGGTGCTGGCGGCTGACATATAGCATGATACATATCAAACACAGTGATTGATGCAGTTGTCCTCCATTATGCCAGTGTTTCCCAACGAGCGGTACGGGGACCCCTGGGGGTGCGAGGAAGCTTGGCAAGGGGGTACTTGGAATACTTCCAGATAAAAAAAAGAAGATAAAACTGAATTGTTGTATGATTATTATGTTCAAAGTTATTTAAAATGATTACTATATTCATTGCAAAAAGTAAACTAGAAATAAGTGAAATCTTCTTGAAATTAGTATTATTTGTCCTTGATTTGAGTTGGTAAAATTAACTTCCAACGGAACAAGCAGTTTTGCACGTAGCATAAGAAAAAGTGTCCAATTTCAAGTACATTTGGCTTTATTTTCAAATGTTAAGTACAATGATATGTTTTAAAGTGTACAAATACTTGTTCCATTGGCAGATCATTTTACCCACTCACATCAAGGGCAAATCTCGCCGACTCGTTTGAAGAAAATGTCACTTATTTCCAGAGCGTTCCTCGAGAGTTTGACAGTATTTAGCATCTTTAAACCGATGAATAGGAATTTCAGTCATTATCTTTCTTACTAAACAACAAATCCATGGAGGCAGCGGGTACTCGGAGTAAATGAAAAGCCCAAGGGCCACGTGAGACAAAAAAGGTCTAGTCTTGATCCTCAAACATAAATTACAAATCTAATCACACTAATTCAGTTTGGTATTTTACCAAAGTTGTGCACTGCAGCTCTATTGAAAACTGTAACAACGTGAAAATTGATCAGATTTGGGAAGTAAATTCAATATCATCTAAAACCCTCAGTTGATTTAAACATATTATGACAAGGGGAAAAAATGTAACTAAACCATGTCAAAATGTCAAAGCCAGGTGTGGGGCATAAATCCACTCAAAGCTCAGACAGTTGGCTAAATCTCACATTTGGGACATGCGGCCCCCCACTGTCCTGATGGGTCATTTTCTAAAGACATTTTTGGGTCACTGGGTCAACAAAGCATATGTAGCAAATCAAATAACTATCAAGCCATTTTTTTTGACTGACTTCCTGCACTATGCTGCGTAATTGACAGAAGCCAGAAGTGACCTCCACATCTCAAAGCCCATAAACAATCAGCGGACCCGTTCGGAGCTATTCTGTGCTCAAAGTATGTTCATTAAAGCCCCATTACTTTGTTTAGCATGCCATTAGTTAAAGCACCTGTACCCAATGTTATTTTAGTTGTGAAGCAAAAGTTTTGTCCTCCAGAATATTAAATATAGTGTGAAAAAGGACAGACCATGTAATTATAAAGCATTTGTACTGATTGTGACCTGGCAGGCTAGTTTGTGTTAGCATTACTGACAGTGACCTCATCCCTGTGGAGAACTGGAATGTTAGAAATACAGTATGTTAAGAAAGTTGTTAATGAGTTTGGACACAACTAACAGGTTAAATTTCCATTCTCTCTTTCATTGTTGTAAACAAAAAAAATCATGGATATGGCCTTTAAGAGGGATAACTTCTATGGAGCATCATAGTCCCGCCCACCAGCTCGTCTGTACACGCACACGCCTCGGTGCTGGAAGTAATTATCCCATTCTAAAAGTCTATGCAATTTTTGAATGGGATAATTACTTCCGGCACCGAGGCGTGTGCATGTACAGACGAGCTGGTGGGCGGGGCTATGATGCTCCATTAACAGTTCTATCGTGTATCATCCACACAATTGCCATGCCATTTTGAAATGCAGACCAACACAGTCCTCACTTTATATTTTGATACATGTACATAATTTAACATTATATAAGCTGAAATTGTTCAAATCAATACTGAGGTTTTGTGTATAAGCCACATTGTACACAATATATCCACTTTAACTCCAATAACCATCTTTCAGATCCCAGACCACTCTTTGGGACGCCCACTGTCTTGAGAGGCCAGTGGAGGAGCCCCGTCTCCCCCCAAGATGTCCCTAAAGCCTGGGACCCGCTGACATGGAGGACGTGGAATGGACACTGGCAAAAGCGTGGGCTCCCGGGAGCCGGTGGGGGCCCCTGGGAGCGGCTGGGGGGGCCTTTGAGCCTGTGTATAAAGCCCTGAATAGGTCCAGCGGAGCAGCATGAGGCAGGAGATAGCACACAGGCAGAGTGAGCAGGCAGCTGGGCACACGGTGATAAAGGAGCATTCTTATGGGTCTGCCTGGAAAACACTATTGCCTTCTGTTTTTTTCTTTCTTATAAACAGCAAATTGGAAATCTCATAAATGATGAAGAAACGATGGAGCTTTAATATAAAAAAGAAATTGGCAGGTGTATTTGATGTGCATCGACTTAAAGGCAAAGTGACTTTATTGAGCTCACCTCACAACATTGATTCCTTGACAAAAAGCTGTACCTGTCACAGAGTTTTGCTTCAGTCCTGCAGATTTGAGTAATCCTGCTGACTTTGGTAAAGCCTGGTTCACACGCCAGGATAATTAGGCCGAATTTAGCCCCGATTTTCCCCTTCCGACAATCGTAAGGACGCTCCGATTCCCGTATGTGTGTTGCGACTGCTCCGACCGCAACTCGGGGATATTCAACATGTTGGATTGTTTTGGCCCCATTTCGCTTGGTGTGTGGTTTGCCCTGAGCGCGCAGCCTGTGGACTGTGGCCCGTAGCCAATCAGAACGCAGATACTGTCACGGCCCATGCTGTGTTCTCCTGTTGGTGTTTTATTTTGACATTGTCTGTTCGGTCCTTGTGGCTTTGCTTTACTTCCCATCTGTTGATTACCTGTTTCACCTGTTCCTGATTTCCTTGTGTATTTATGGCCCTGTGTTTTGCCTTTTGTCTTTGTTGGTTCATTGTCTCCGTCACGTCATCCCTGGTTCCTCTTCTTTTTGTTTGAACATTGTATTTCTGTTACTTATTAAACATCATTGTACATTTTGTTTGGCGCATTTGGGTGTTTTCAGTTTTTTTCCCTTCCACACCGTGACAGATACTTCCTATAACAACATAGACATTGGGTCTAAAAATCTAATTCTGAAATGAATGATGATTTATTTAAACAGTAATTAATCAGTGTAGTATGTAACAACATTTCTATGAGAATAACTCACCATCATAATGTAGCAACCGTGCTCACGCTGTCTCCACTCCTTTGACCAACGCCTATTCTTTTTACAGTATATACTTTTTTTTCAGCTAAAAACAAACTACAAACTGTCACTGCTGCATATTCTTCGTCCGCCATGTTTGTTTACTGTCAAGTCACATTTGATGTGTTGATTTTGCCATGTGGCTGCACACCACACGCTGTACGACCAAAATGA
>OMNZ01108555.1:2643-12794 GCA_900303255.1 Lesueurigobius sanzi
GAGTCCTCAGGTAGGCTGCTCCTGTGTGGGCCACTTTGGTCCAAACTCCCGTTTAGTTTGACACAAATAGTTGTCCATGACGTGGTAAAAGTAAAG
The DNA here is from genome assembly GCA_900303255.1 of Lesueurigobius sanzi. Taxonomy (NCBI): domain Eukaryota; kingdom Metazoa; phylum Chordata; class Actinopteri; order Gobiiformes; family Gobiidae; genus Lesueurigobius; species Lesueurigobius sanzi. Next base: position 2,740 of record OMNZ01108555.1, read on the forward strand.
CCTCGTGACAGTTTCAGCTCGTTGCTTCCTGATAAGTACATCCGTGATTTCAAACGTGTTTCAGCAGCTCATTAGATGTAAACAAAAGAGACATTTCTACTCCGTAACTCACGGTCACACGGTGTGGTGCGTGGACGCGGCTCCCAGCATTACTTTTAATGTGTGCATGTCTGGTCTGGTCTGGTTGGCCAATTGAGACGAAGTTTTTGGGGTCGGGGGGTTCGGGTTTGATTTTCATCGTCTGTTTGGGGCGGGTCAGAAAAAAGCTGATCACTAACACAAACACGGTGCCTATAAGTTCACTGTAATATTAACGATGTACAGTAAAGTGCAGAATAAATTTTAAAAATGCAAGCGACAAGCATCAACATTCCTTCATTTGTGATGGCGCATGGGATTTCCCAGCTCAAGTCGGCAGCACTACATCGGAGCAAAATTAGTGATTTTCGCTTTTTTGCAGAATCTGTTCGTTGAGATCAGGTTTTTTTTTTTTTCTTAGAGACGACGCGCTGCGTCACTGAACCACGTCACTGAACCACGTCACTGAACCACGTCACTGAACCACGTCACTGAACCACGTCACCGCCAACTGCTTGATTGACAGTCGCTTCAGCCAATGACAAAATGGACAACGGAAATGAGATGTAAATGAGGACCATTGTCTAAACAAGCCAACTAAGAAAGGGCTTATCTCAGGATTCAAGAGTCTACCTTCAAAAGCCACAACTTCTCCAAATATTATCAGACTTCCATGTGTTACACATCATTGGAAAGCTTGGATCGACTTGTGCCCTATTTTGCCATGAGCTGACACATATCGTTGGAAAGCTTAGAAACTCCACTTTCAGAATCTGTGAATAACTCGAAATGCCCCAGGGACGACTTGTGCCTCTGGTTTCTGTGACTGGTCACATACTTGTATAACAACAGTCAAGGGGCCTTGCGTTAAAATGTCACTGTTATTCAACGTAAATACTAAGAAATTTAACATAATAGCTTGGGGTTGTACTGCTCTCTGCCTCCAGAAGGAGGCGTCACGTGACTATGACGTAGGCTGGGAAGCTACTATACACTGCACCTTCACTGTGGTCTCAACATGCCCACTGTCTTCTGGTCTGGTCAAATGCAATTGTCCAATGATACTGTAGTTGTTAGCTGTGAGGCTTTGAGTGATGCCTCATATTGAACCAACAGAACAAGTTGATGATCCCTAAGTGAACAGTACTGTGTGGGTTGTATTGTAACTTAGATACAGGGTCAATGACCCTAATTATAGTTTCTGTTCCGCCTTACATTTTACATGATTACGGTTCTCTGTAAAACATGATTGAATCAGACAGAGATTGTGTGATTGCTGCACTGCACTGAAAACTGCATGTTGCAATTTTGAGGAAGCACAATTTTTTCATATGTAAGTCTGTCTGTGGCAGCGTAATCTGAATAATAGATACAATCACGTATGATTTTAATAATGAATTTATGCATTTCTTTGTTGATATATTAGATAAACATTTACATTAGATTAAAAAAAAGATGAGAGTTGGGGCTTTAAAATGAGGCCTCCCATGTCCTTCTAGGCCTCTGGGCAGCAGTCTGAAGTCACGTTGAAAATGTGTCACTGGTCAGCTGCCATCTTGTTTTATGTTTACATAGCACATAGTGAATTTCTCCATTGTGAGATCAATATAGTATAGATATCAATATAGTATTATCTTAGTGGCTAACAGTATGGAGGCCCATTGGTGGCAAAATTGAGCAAAGTATGGAGGAACATTGGTGCCAAAATGTTTTTAAACATTTTCAAAACGATTGCAAACATATGGAGAATGATGCAGTTGGGACATAGAAAGCACTTGAGGGTGCATCAGGACCAGGTGAAAAATACCCAAAATGTTAAATGGCTGTTAAACAGTTACACAGCACTTTGCTATCTTTTGTTGTGTTGATGCACTTTTCAATCTTAAAGGAATAGTTCACCGCTTTTACATGCATACATATGTTCTAACCTGGGCTTAGATGAGGCGATGCGTGGCTGTCTGGTCTTTGTGCATGCCTTCAGTCCCGTAAGACGACCAAAGACTCTACAGTATAGTCCCATGGCGCCAAATTTCGGAGAAGTTAGAAGCCACAAATCTCTTCCAAGTTTTCCCTATTTAAATAGGGTTACGTCAGTAGTTGCACGTTCAAAGTATAGTTACACAAAATTAAAACTGTCAATTTTCTAAGCGGAAAAAAGGAGCACTATAGTTTAAGGAGTACTTCGGCCTCCGCACAGTAAGCTTCCCCCGAGAGATGCCTCCTTCCACTCACTTCCGGCAACAGAACAACGACATGCTACGCGCAAAGTGGCGGACTTTGTAGATGATGGAGACTGGTTTGTAGCAGATCCAGATCCAACATGGAAGAGATTTGTGGCTTCTAACTTCTCCGAAATTTGGCGCCATGGCACTATACTGTAGAGGCAAAATGCTAACACCGTCTTTGGTCGTCTTACGGGAATGAAGGCACGCACAAAGACCAGACAGCCACGCATCGCCTCATCTAAGCCCAGGTTAGAACATATGTATGCATGTAAAAGCGGTGACCTATTCCTTATTTTAAATTAACACTTATATATTTGTATGTATGTATTTATATATAAATGTGCGCTTTTAGATATTTCTTGTCATTGGTTAATGCAGTGTGTGAGTGAGTGTCGGTGGGAGGAGCCTGGGTGAATGCAGTGTGTGAGTGAGTGTCGGTGGGAGGAGCCTGGGTGAATGCAGTGTGTGAGTGAGTGTCGGTGGGAGGAGCCTGGGTGAATGCAGTGTGTGAGTGAGTGTCGGTGGGAGGAGCCTGGGTGAATGCAGTGTGTGAGTGAGTGTCGGTGGGAGGAGCCTGGGTGAATGCAGTGTGTGAGTGAGTGTCGGTGGGAGGAGCCTGGGTGAATGCAGTGTGTGAGTGAGTGTTGGTGGGAGGAGCCTGGATGAATGCAATGTGTGAGTGAGTGTTGGCCCCTCTGACCCATTCGCCCAGGCTTCACGACTGCGGTCTCCCATCCAAGTATTGACCATCCCCTACCCTGCTTAGCAATAGATTAACCAATGACAAGACAGCAAAGCATCTCAACCCACCCACTAGTTTGCATAAAGTTCAAGAAAATGGAAAAGCGCACCAATTGGAATAACAAAATAGTCCTTGTTGACAAATAATGACCTAAAATGTCCAGATTTAGTATGACCTTTGACTCTGATAACAGCTTGCTGCCATTGTTTTGATGTAGTTTTGTCGACTTTGGTCTGATCCATTTTTGATTTCCCTAAATCCCAGATCTGTTCAATGGGGTTCAAGTCTGGACTTTGGCTTCAGTCCATCAGATCCAGCTTCAGATTCATTTTTCCTTAACCATTATAGAAACAAAAAAAGATATAATATATCTTTATATTTATCATATAAATATATGTATATGTAAACATATACATATATTTGGTAAACAAAAAAAAAGTTAGTGGATTAATTATTCACCAAGATCCTGTATTAATGATGGGAGAGTGTGACCACTGCGCAAAGCCATCTCCAGCACATCCCAATGATTCTCAGCACGATTTAGAAATGGACTTTGTGGTAGCCAATCCATGTGTGAAAATGATGTCTCATGCTCCTGAACCACTCTTTCATAATGTGAGCACAATGAATCCTGGCATTGTCATCTTAGAATATGCCCGTGCCATCAGGGAGTACATTGATGGAATAACTTGGTCATTCAGGATGTTCATGTAATCAGCTGATCTCATTCTTTGAGCTTTTGTTGCTGAACCTAAAACTGACCAACGGCAGCAACGCCTATTTGCTAATGCCTGGTTCACACGGCAGGATTTTTAGCCCAATTTTAGCCCCGATTCTCCCCTTCCGACAATCGCAAGGACGCCCTGATCATCGTAAGATAATCTTATGAGATAGACATAACGGCCAATAACCGGCTAAGGACAATCGTAAACCACACCTCCCGTACGAGAAAATGAACGGTTGTTTCCCAGACTAAATATTCACTTGTGATATTTAGTCTGGCGCTAGTCACACATAGCTGTGGCCGCCATCTTCTTGCCTGAAGTGGAATTACCACAATACAATACTATTCCATCAGTACAACAATCAGTAATACGGTATTACTACTCACTCAGGAAGAGGTGAATAAAGGTCAACTGATTGACCATAGTATTTGTATGTCATTGTGATGAATGCTAAGGGCAAAAAAACGGCCCCAGAGAGCACATGGGATGGGTAAACAAACAGCGCATCACTATGTTTACAAGGCAAAGACGGAGCTAGTGACAGCAGCCAGGACAGAGCAGGAGGCTCCCACACAGACCATTGATCTATTTCCACTCCTGAGACTAAATGAACACATCGAAGATGTAACAGACAACCTTTCTCTGTGATTTTTACTGTTTGTAGTGTCAACAGAGCCTCAGTCAGAGCCCGTGTTTAGGCTGCTAAAGCCGTTAGCATGCTACCGCTAACGGCTAGTGCATTTAGCCTCTACACCCGGACTCTACACAGTAAACACCAAGAAAAAATGACAGTAATACAGATCAGCTCTTCCCTCTGTTACATGTTGTACCAAGGCTAGATGTTTAGACTGTGGTTCAGAGTGTCCTCATGGAGAGGTTTGTGCTGTACCTGAGCAGCAGGAGCTAATGTTTTGGTAGCTAGTGTGCACCGATGATCACAAATGTTATCCATATCGCAGACTTTGTTGACAAACTCTCCAGGCAGTTGATAAGAATAAAATCCAAAGGTTTTTGTTTTCTTTAAGTATCAGCTCTGTTCTTCTGTCTGAGGTGTCATTTTCAGATGTAGCATCTTGGGTTCAGTCAGTGCAGACCATAGACATAAAACAGGCATAGGCTGATAGACTGTTCTACTAGCCAGCAGGCAACAAAATGGCGGAGGTCACCTGACTGAAACGCATGTATAAACTTTCACCTGGAAACAAATCATAGGCCTAATCTTTACAATAAGAAGTGTATTATTGCTTATTCAATGTTTCTCCATAGAACTGTGTAGAACATTTTAAATTCAATGACCGTTTTCTCAAAATATATTTTTCTCACATTGTGGGGACAGCAACATCTCCACTTTAGTAGCTCCTGCAGACTCCAACCTTTCCAGTCTTGGACTTAACAATATTTTCAAGGTTTACTTAATTGGATTTTTCTATATTTAATTTCTATATTTTATTGAGCTCTTAACCCCTAAAAACCAAGGCGAAAGTGCAACGCTCAGTAGCTCAATAAAGTCAGCATGTCTATCCGTTCTCTCACTGTACAAAGCCTTCTCTGTCATCTGTTGACATTGGTATATGTGTGTGTGTGTGTCCACAGGTACATACCAGGGCCAGTGGACGGGGGGCATGCGTCATGGCTACGGCGTTCGGCAGAGTGTACCTTATGGCATGGCGTCCGTGATCCGCTCTCCTCTGCGTACTTCCCTGGCCTCGCTCCGCAGTGAGCAGAGCAATGGCACCGTGCTGCGGGACATCCTGTCTGACAGTCCTGCCGGGACACGTGGAGGCTTCGTGCTCAACTTCCACTCTGAGGGAGAGGGCCCCGAGAAGAAGAAGGGCCTGTTTCGACGCGGCTCTCTGTTCGGGAGTCTCCAGCGTCTACGAAAGTCTGACTCTCGCTCCTCCATCTCCAGCAAACGCAGCTCGGCTAACAGCGACACCAACATTAGCAGAATCAGCTCCAGCGATGCCAACTCAACCATTAGTTTCGGAGAAGGAGACACGGGCGACGACTATCTGCCCCTCGAGGACAACGTGGACGCCACCACCACAGAGTCCTACATGGGGGAGTGGAAAAACGACAAGCGCTGTGGCTTCGGTGTGTCAGAGCGCTCCAACGGCATGAAGTATGAGGGCGAGTGGCTGAACAACAAGCGCCACGGCTACGGCTGCACCATCTTCCCCGATGGCACCAAAGAGGAGGGCAAGTACAAGAACAATGTACTGGCCAGGGGCATCCGCAAACAGCTCATCCCTCTGAAGAACGCCAAAACCAAACAGAAAGTAGACCGGGCGATTGAGGGCGCTATCAGGGCTGCCGCCATCGCCAGAACCAAAGTGGAGATCGCTGTCTCAAGGTAATGTCTGTTCTTACTGCAATGAAGCAATGTCTGCCTGAGTGTGGCCATTGACGCTTTAACCCTTGTAGGCCTATGGGCATTTTTCTGTATGATTTTTGCCTGCTATTTATTTTTCTTTGATTGCATCTGAAACACCTCCTCATGATGCACCATCAAGTGCTTGGACTCTTTATTTTCAGAACAAATTCACCTGGTATCTGAAAGCTGTAGCCGGGTCATATCAATGAAATGCTCATGATAGAAGCAGAAAAACAACACTGTCACTTCTACATGACGTGTTTTAAAATATTTTAATCTGTATTAGCCCAGTACAATAAAGGCTTTTCAGAAAATGTAAATAGAGAATTAAATGTGGGAGGAGTGGCTTGGTTCTTCTTTTTTCTCTTAAGTTTCTGTTCTCCAAAAAAAAAGCCATTTTTCATAGAATATGAATAAATATGAAACGCAAACATATTTTTTTCCACTAATGGTTAGTGGTTGTGTGAAGCCATTTACTGAGTTTACTCTTTTGAAATCGTAGGCAAAAATTCTTCAGTCTTCATCTGTACTCTGTAGTTAAAGTGTTGGACTGAAGAATTTTTGCCTACGATGGACAACTCCTGTACGACTGAGAACCTTCACAAATCTTTTGAAATCATAATGAAACAGAAACCACTCAAATGTCCCTGATCTAACGTTTACATGACCTTCAACAACTGCCAGGAAAACTGTTCAGGAGCAAAGAAAAACTCACTTCAGCTGAAATACAGGACTCTCTGACAAAAGGTTTGTTTCAAGATGCATGTTTCAACATGTAAACTTTTGATCAGGGACATTTGGCTAGTGTCTAGTTGAAAAATGTAAACAAACAGACCATAAATGGCTTTACACACCCACTAACCATGAGAGAAATAAAGGTTTTTGTTTATCATTCATATTCTATGAAGTGCATAAGTTTACATCCCCTGTAAACCTTTGAGGACAACTGTAATCCTGTGTTTGATGTTAACTGTGACAGCAGGGGGCGCTGTGTTAGGGCCATAGGGCTGATTTAATCAGAACTTTAGTGTATGTTATGTTTAGTCCATAAACAATGACCTTAAACAAGAAACTTTTTTCTTAGACTATTGTATTATTCTAATATTTTGTAATAATAATTTGTAGCCCTATTGCATATTACAGTATTGCACCAAGTTGTAGGTCTATTACAGGCCTATAACTATGAACATGTAAGAAGTCTGCAATTTAGCTTTTACTTTTAAATTAAAGGCATTGTGTCCAGTTAAAATACAAAAATAAGGCCATTTTTATATATACAGTATGTATATATAAATATATACCAAATATGTGCGGTCGTAAATCTGCGGTCCTGAATCTCCAGTGGCTTCGGTCTGCAGGTTGGCAGGTTGGCAGGTTGCCGTAAAGCAGTTAAACCTGCAGCGGCCCGATATATGCTCTATAGGCTCTAATATTAGATATTGATATTAGATGAACAATAATATTATTGGAGACGAGTACATGTGTGTAGACACTGTGATATTGTAAACAAAAGGCTCAGGTTGATCACAGTAGTGTGTGTCCTGGATACATGGCCATCACCTTGGTCACAGACAGAGGTATCCAGTGTCCTGCAGCCAGACTTCACACAGCTGATAGCATTAGCTCACGGGCTCTCCACGCCGTGACGCTGGAAGTGATCGCCAGTGTTTCCAACTTCTCCTCCCAGTGATGTCATGTGATGCCAAGTATTGTGATGCTATTTTCAATAACATGTTAGCGTTGTCACGGTCAAATCTATGATGTTGCACTGTTGTGGCTTTGAGGTGTGCCAAATCCACTTTTCCAAAGTGCGAACAGCTGCTCCACGCTTCCACAAATGTCTCCTCCTGTTCTGCTCTGCAGCCTGCTCACCTGCCTGCACTTATCTGTCTAAACACAACAAGGATAACAGTTACACTGATCCCTAACATGGCACACTGTTCCATATCTACCTGCATTAGTGGATTATATAAAGTGTCTATTTAGGCTGTTGGTGATCCCTGAGAGTGTCCTATGTAGGGTGCCCAGATTTGGGACATGGGGGTCCGTTTCTGCAGAGGTGCCAGGAGCTGTTGTCAACCACATGTTGTGTCCAAATGAAACAGATTTGAAGATGGGGACAATGATCTTCTACTCAGAATAGATTTGGAACAAATAGTTTTTGTCTTATCATACTGCTAACTGAAAAATTACCAAAGTCAGGCACAGTCTGACCGAGTTGACAGAAGTATGTTTTTTATATAAAAAAATATGTGCTATATATATATATATATATATATATTAGTTTAACTATTGTCAAAATGTATATGTCAGTCCATAATGTCTGTGTGCTTGTGTTGCAGGACCGCTCATGCCCGTGCCAAAGCAGACGCTGCTGACCAGGCTGCGCATTCGGCCAATCAGGACTCTGACATCGCCCGAGCAGTGGCCAGAGAGCTGTCTCCAAACTTCCACCAGCCCGGTAACCCCAAACCTGTCCTTGTGGACATTGTGGCTGGCATTCTTGTAACATTCGTTTAGGCACATCACTATTCTTAATGGAATGAGAAACACAAAAAAGACCATGAATGAACTTGCATAAAAGCTGTTTAAAGTTTATTCTCGGAGCAGCCTTAGAAACAGGATTAGTCAAAGCAAAATGGTCTGGCCATGTTTTTGCATGAAATGTCCCTAACTCAACATTGACAGTGGTTCTTCTGATGGGTTAGGTCCTGACTACATCCGACAGAAGTACAACGAGCCGCTGGAGGTGAAGGAGGTGGTTGAGGAGAAGAAAGAGAAGTCGCCATCAAGAAGCCCTCATTTTTACAGGAAAGGCACCACTCCGTCACAGTCTCCCTCCGAGAGCCCAGAACTGAGCCCACCACCTTCCCCCCCTCCATCTCCTCCTCCTCCTCCTCCTGCACCAATCAAGATCACCCCTGCCAAGCCTGGGAAGGAGAACAAGCCTCCCACTCCTGAGGCTCTCACCGCAGGTATTGATTAGTCACATATTTCCTTTCTACAGAATAGCATTTTGGTAATATTTCTTTCTTTCTTTTTTCGTCTCTATTGGGCATTTGAGAAAAAAGAGAAAAAGTATTTCTCTCCAGTTAGGCGCCTGCATTACAATTTGAATCATCTTTGCCTAGAATTAGAGTGTGGATATGGTCCTATAAGTTGTCAAAAATGTTTGATCATTTACTATTCTACACTAACAGTAAAGGGACCAGCTCTCATTTAAAATGGACCACAATGTAGGAAAAAGCAAAGCTCGGGAGATTCATAATAGTTTATTACACACCGTTGTTTTTAATATCAATAAACTTTTACTGTGCTTTTGGCACAGTACAGTGGTGTACTCTTAATTTTTCTACTGGGTATACTGTGATTTTTAGCTGGCTCCGCCGTTGCGGAGGTGGGGGAGGTCATGTCCAATCAGAAACAATATTAATGACACAATAATTATGTGGCATAATAATATGAAAACTTTATTATGTAATAATTAGGGCCGGGAATCGATTAAAAAAAATTAACTAATTAATCGCAAATCTGCAGAAAATTAATTGCAGTTAATCACAATTATTTGTAAAATTACTTGTCAAACTATAGCTGTACTATAATAAAAAGTACTAGTTTTTTTTTGTTTTTTTATCAAAATGGACTTGTTTTATTTATTTTTATTGAATAAATAAAAGCCTAAAGGTGTGGTATGACAATGGGGTGGGCTGCTGGGAGTATGACCCATTTTCTGTAGTTTTTCTCTTAAGCTCCTGGTGTCTTGATTTCCCTCTCAGCGTTTTAGCACTAAAACAAAAGTATGTCTTCCTGATGTGTGTTCTAACCTGCAGCGCATGTGGACAGACCTCTCACTCCTGTCTTCAGGAAGTTTAGTAAAGTTTTATCACGTAGACTAGGTACTGGTTTTAGAG
>OMNZ01108557.1:0-15793 GCA_900303255.1 Lesueurigobius sanzi
TAGCTTGACATCGCTAGCTTCTCTTCTCTGGTAAAATGCAACAATCCAAGCCGTTTTCTTCATTATTGTAAAATCCACGTTGAGTAAAACTTGTCGGAGTAATATATATCCCCAAATAATAAAGTGTCTCTTGAATTGGGTCAGTCTTGGTTACAGAAATCCATTATTTGCGGAGTTTTGGGAACTTTTTTCAGCGCAAGTAGTGCACTCGTCTTGTTTACATTTCGGACGCGATGCTCCCTATCTCTCCTCCGTAAATCACGTCACTGCGGCGCTCGAGTCACGTGATCAGCTCCAGGAGAAAGTAGTGAGGACAAACGTGTCCGAATTGCCAATAAAATGAGTCCACTATATAGTCTACTATACAGTGCGGGACTATATAGTGAATGAGTAGATAGGGAATAGTGTGGACACAGCCTTTGACACCTCTATCAAACCATCTACTTTCTTTCGATAAAACCTTAACCTCACTGTCCTCAAATAAGGGGGTTACAATGAGTAGGTTTCAGGGTTTGCAAGCATGTTCTGTTCTGCAATTTATTGTCGTTCTATAGTAGTGGTGTCTAGAATATAGCTAAGAGGGGTCAGCTCTCAATGTATTGGATAAATTTGTTACAGATGTTGCTGTAAATGGCCAGTTTATTGTTTCAGGAAGCAGTTAGACGTTCAAGTGCTGAGTGTTCATTTAATAAATTCAACCAATGATTTATTGAAATGTTTTGTTTGTCCTTCCAGTTTAACAAGATTATTTTTTTTGCGAGTGTAAGGGCTTGTGCGAGAAAGGCTTGTGTATTTGTTGGGAGGTTGGTTAGGGATAGAATTGAATGGGGAATTGTAAATTCTGAGGCCAATATCTCCAATTTAGTAACACCTAGACACTACATTTTCCCGTCACTTTTCTTGTTAACAATATTTTTGAAGATTTGCTGAAAGGGATGTTTTAATATCTAATTCCTGCCTGGTTTATTGAGCTTTGAACCCCTCAAAACAAGGTTACATTGTATTATTTATAGATTCTTTTTTCTTCCACTACTAGCTTGCTACTAGCTTCCACTACTAGCTTATTGAAAGACCAAACAAGATATCCAAAATCCCTTCTGGGCAAATCTATGTGACTAAAAAGTAAGCTAAATAAAATCATACATTTGAACCTGCTCTATCCATTAATCAAACCATTCCCAAACTTGAGACATTCCCATGCATTCAAAAATCTCTTGGAGGGGCCCCCGATGATAAAAATTCATACTATTTTAGAGAAAATGTCATGGTTTTCCAATGGTTGTTGCTTCATTTCACATATATACAAGGAAACAATACGGTAAAATTCATATGGCACATGGTCTCAATGTATACCCATTCACAATCTCATTCTAACACACACTAATTTTCTTGCATTTCCATGACTATGACTCTAAAAAGTGACCCCACCAGTAGTCAAATGTGCCTATAAAGTCAGAAACAGGATTTTAGAAATGTGTTATGAAAGTTAGGAATGTGTTTGGAACATGACTATCAATTTATTTTACTTGCTTCCGCTTTCCTCTTTCATTATTTGTAGTTTAAAAATCAAGTTTCACACCAATAATCCCCCCATTCGCCTGCAGTGTCTGCCTTAAAACACGCTAAGGGGCATTTCCTTGAGTTGTAACGAAGAGTTGGCCAAAATAGAGCTATAATTCCAAGTGTCTCTGAGCTCGTGAGATGCAGAATACCACAGTATACTGAACGGCCCACACGCGCTCGACTGAAATACTACCAGATATGTGTTTGAGGCGCGAGCAAACAAATAACAAATCTCCCGACATCCTTCCGCACTTCCTATAAACGCTCTCCTCGCGACGCTGTATTAAATCAAATCACCTCGTTCCATTGTCTCTCCCCGTTGCGTCTCGCCTCCAGCTCGACAACATGACGGACGTATTAGACGCCGCTTCATCCCAACGACATGAGCGCTTGGCTGCGTGCCTGGGAAACCTCAGCTGGCCCGGGCTCTGGGAAAAAAAACGCTCGAATTGCCTCTAAAGCCGCCTTCTCTTCGTCAGCGGCGATAAATCTATTGACAATTTTACATCTTTCTTCACTTGTCTATTCCATTAGGAGCGCGGGGAAAGTGCTTTTATGTTACCGCAGCTGGCAGATCTGGAAGCTCGGGGGCCTGCCAGTCTCGCGGACGCTGCGTGTTGCCGCTTTAGGCTCCTGCCCCCGGCGCTTCAGAGGGTCTAATGTAACCAAAGCGCTGATAAAACACTTGGCCCGAGAGAGGGACGCTCGTGTCAAGATGTCTGCCGCTTCTGCGTGGCATACTCCCAAGACCTCTGCACTCTCCTGCAAAATCTTTCATCTGTTGCTCATTCATACTTCTCCCACTCGCTCTTGTACACATGCTACACACTAAGAGATTATTTTTTTAATAGTAGAGAAAGTGCTGGATGACTTTTAAGACTGTCTATGAGAATTTAAAAGCCCCTGTACCTGATATTTTCTTCCCATGGGGTTTTGTCCTCCTTCAGTAAATCGCAAAAGACACTAAATCAGGTATACATACGTTTCAGTCACGTGACCTCCGCCATTTTGTTGCCTGCTGGCTAGTACAACAGTGTGTCACTTTATGCCTCTCTATGCCTGTTTTATATCTATGGTCTGCACTGACTGAACCCAAGATGCTACATCTGAAAATTACACCTCAGACAGAAGAACAGAGCTGATACTTAAAGGAAACAAAACCAAAACCTTTGGATTTTATCCTTATCAACTGACTGAAGAGTTACTGAGAGCAAGGCCTGTGATATGGATAACATTTGTGACCATTGGCGCATATTAGCTACAAAAACATTAGCTACTGCTGCTCAGCTAAAAGCACAAACCTCTCCATGAGGACGCTCTGAACCACTATCTAAACATCTAGCCTTGGTGCAACATATGACAGGTAAGAGCTGATGTATTACTGTAATTTTAACATGGTGTTTACTGTGTAGAGCCTGCATGTAGAGGCTATATCCGCTAGCCATTAGCGGTAGCCTGCTAACGGCTTTAGCAGCCTAAACACACCCTGACTGAGGCTCTGTTTGCACTACAAATAATAAAAATCACAGAGAAAGGTTTTCTGTTACCTCTTTAATGTGGTCATTTAGTCTCAGGAGTGGAAAAAGATCTTTGACCTGTGTGGGAGCCTCCTGCTCCTTGAGTCCTGGCTGCTGCTACTAGCTGTGTCTTTGTCCCGTAAACATAGCAATACGCGGTTTGTTTACCCATCCCATGTGCTCTCTGGGGCCGTGTTTTTGCCGGTTATATATAACATTCATCACAATGACGTACAAATACTGTAGTCAATCACTTGACCTTTATTTACCTTCTCCTGAGTGAGTAGTGATACTGTATTACTGATTGTTGTAGTGATGGCATAGTATTGTATTGTAGAAGTAAGAAGTAGCATGGCAGCGACAGCTATGCGTGACGTCACTGGAATATAGTGCCTTTAATAGAGCCTTAAACTGAACACATAGTAATACATACAGTAACACATAGTAATGGTCAGAAGAACAGTCTTTGAGCTGCACATTAAGAACTTCCTTAGATTGTGTCTCGATGTGATCAGACATACAAAAAGAAGCACACAGCGGTTTGTGCAATAAAGACACATTCTTTAGGAATTCAGCAAAGTGTGAGAGCCTCCAGCAAAGTGCCTCCTCATACCAAGGCTAATGATGCCTGATACATAACTGATGCTACATTAGCCGACTTTGTGGAAATGAATGCATGTGGGCTGTGGGGAGTGAGTTGACATAAGCTGTTGTGTCTTTTCACTTCAAAATTAACGCTCATCTTATTAAAGTGTTGTGGGTTGCAGTCCAAGGCCAGCTGCTTGTGATGTCTGCATGAGCACATACAGTAGAAGAAGTGGAAAAAGTACTCCTTTACAGTACTCTTTAACTGCAAGTGAAGTAATAGTTATTGTTGTGGGGTAAGGTTTACTTGAGTTGAGGGTACTTTTGTAAATGGCATTCATGTAATACTTTTTTCCGTAACCTTTATGTCTGTTTTGTTTTGTTTTCTTTACTCTCTAAAATTGCAACACACACTGTAGATAGGTTAAACATATTTTCCTCTTTACTTATTCATGTTTAGCTATCAAATTCAACATCCCAAAGCCTTTGTTACAATTATTCTTTCTTAATGAATACACTTTAGTTACAGTATTTGGTGATAACTAAGCTATCTGCTTCTTTTGAGAATTCACACCTTCACTTTGCCTAGCTAAATCTTCCTGCCACACAAAACAGTGTGGCGGACCGTTTTTTTTGTTTTTATATTCTCAGGAATAGCCGATTTATGTATTTTAATACAAACCGTAGGCATTACATTTAATTATATGACTTTGTTGTACTTTAAATGAATGCAACACAATGTCATTTTGAGTGCTACCTATCGCTTTCTTTTTCTCTTTTCTATTCGCTTTCATTTCTAGTTTTCTGAAATCTAGTGACCGGATGCAACCTTGAATATGCAAACAAACTCTTTCAAAGGTGATGTCAAAGTGAAACCCTTTTGGATGAGATTGATGACAGTCTTGTGGGGCTTTTAACCAGATGGAGGGAGGAAAACAACATTTATCCGTTCCCAAAGCTGCAGGCCCAATCTGTGATGTTAGGCTTTTTGAAGTTCCTCTTTTAAAAGACTAAAACTCCAGTGGCACTTAGTATCAGCGCACCAATTTTGTCTTGACTGCTTGTAATTTTTCCTGTTCCTTCTCATCAGCATCCTTGGCTTTTTTTCTTTGAACATAATGGTTGTCTCACACTTTTATTCATCACCCAACGCAACTGTTAGACATGTTTTCTCACCTACAACAACCCTTATTTTTACTTGAGGGAATTCAATAGTGCATTAAATTGAAAAAAATATCTACTTGAAAGTCTATAGATGCTGTAAAAACAGAAGCATATACAGTAGCTAAAGCAAATTTTTTTACTGAGAAGACCTGCCTGTCTTTTGCTTCATTTACAGTCCAGTAACTGTTCAATCTATCACCCCTCAACCATTAATACAGTATAACTGCACTCTCTGGCTCCTCCATACTGCCATGTCCACAGCCTCATCTCCCCTGAAGCAGCCAAACCAGCAGCCACCACAGCCTCTTCACTACCAATGTCTAGACCAGGGGTTCTCAAAGTGGGGATTGGGGCCATGGGCCACAGAAGTCTTGCATCATGGCGTCTTGGGGCATGCCCACAAATGATCACAGTAACTGCATTGCAGGGGAAACAAAGAGGGAAAAATACCTGCTCTTTCACCTACTGCTCCACAACTGCTTTAACAAATGCTGAATCAAGGATGTGTTATTGTATGGAGAGGAACAAGAGGTGCAAAGGTCCAAATTTGTATGTACAACAGGGAATGCTAACATTAGCTTACATGCTAACGGCTAGTTTCATGACCCAGTTTTTCACTTCTAGTCAACAAATCTGCTTTGTCAAATCATAAGGACCTGATATTGACTCAACTTTATATGTGTGTACTAAATATGCTTAAAGTCCACCAGAAAACATCTTATAATTTCCAGTGTTACATTATCTTATAACTAGATAATGTAACACTGGAAAGTCTAGTTACTCTATGGTTACTAATGTATGGTATACTAATTATTTTCACAGTAACTCATTACACTACTATGTTAGTCAAATTGTAATCCCGTTATAGTAACTAGTTATTTAGTAATGAGTTGCATCCAACTCTGCCCAGTTGTTTGTTTTTTTCCTTGCAAATCCAATATAGTCTCCCTTTTGCACATCACTAAATCTGTTGCATCTCAATACATTTCTTTAGGTCACTCAATGGTAAACAAAATCTTTGTACCTTTGTACATACACCATGATTGCTGCTTGAAAGGGTCTAATGCGAGTAATGACTTTAATTTCACAGGGTTGCATGAACGCCTATTGGTCCTACAGAAAGAGGACAAACCACCCGATAGAACAGCCTCTTCTAATTTGCAGTAAAAGTTCTTTAAAAACAAAGTTACTTGAGGCTGTGTGACATTTGGCTTTGCGTTGCGTGCTCTCTCCTGCTTCATCAGATCATGTATTTAGCCAGAAATAGTGTAGTCGCAGTGACAGCTCATGCAGAAGAGCGCGCTGCAACTTTTCTACAGCAAGAAATACCACAAAGTTCTCCGTTCTCAGCTCAAGTCCATTAACCATGAGGATAATGCTGTGAGACAGTGCGCCCTATAACCTTTAGTTCAGCTCACTGCAATATATGATATTAGTACGCATTTTCCAAGACATTTAACTGTTTAAAGCCACACTGTGTAACATTTCACCCATTAAATGAAATGAAATACAAGCATGTGTTTTTATTACAGCTTGTTTTATTGGTGAGTAATAGTAAATATGTGCTTTTACTGTGAGTGACTTTGTCTCTTCTTAGATCAGATTTGAAACTTTGCTGGGAGCGGGTCGTCACCAGGTTTTTCCCATGGAGATGTTGCTGCTTTGCTTAATTATAGATGGCTTAATAAGAGGTTGAAATAGAGTCTAAATGATAGTTTATCTTCAGAAGCATGTTTGATATTGCTGGTATGTTTATGTTTTGAGTTTCATGATGGTTTAGTTGCTCTTGTTACATAGCATTACGTAAGTTTTTACTTGGAATGCTTTCTTCCCATGCAGCCAGAGCATCAATTATTCTTGTTTGCCTTTGTGTGATCTTTGAGTTGCTCTTTTCAAAGAGCATCCGCTGACATATACCTGTAGGTGTAAATGTGTTTACTTTTCAGTGGACAAAGTGTAAGATGAAAGTTCGATTGGTTTCTGTGCCCCAGACACAATATGCCTGAGTATGTCGTGGAGTTTTAGATG
The DNA here is from genome assembly GCA_900303255.1 of Lesueurigobius sanzi. Taxonomy (NCBI): domain Eukaryota; kingdom Metazoa; phylum Chordata; class Actinopteri; order Gobiiformes; family Gobiidae; genus Lesueurigobius; species Lesueurigobius sanzi. Next base: position 6,858 of record OMNZ01108557.1, read on the forward strand.
AGTATTCTCACAAGAGGAATCTGTGGTAGTGTCATGAAGTAAAATCCACCAAGGTCTGATTTGAAGCACAGAGTCGGTTTAGACCTGGTTCAATCCAGATTTAGGGCTGGTTTAGACCTGGTTTACTCCTACTTTAGTCCTTGTTCATTGTAAATAGCCTTCCTCTGTTTTAAAGGTTTTTAAGAACGGTCAGGAAACGTGGCGTGCCGCATGTACACATACTTTTTTAGGGGAGGTGCCTTAAACATTCCTGCTTAGAGCACCAAACTGGCCCAGCGGCCCTGCGTCTGCTCTAAAGGTTACTCATATGCAAGATTGGATTTTTGAGGTACCTAGAGTAGTAGTTTGCTTCATTTATACAGCTTTTGAGTAATCCTGTTCACTTTGGTTGTTTCTTCTTCTACTGCTAAAGCACTCTGATCTGTATTTCCAGGAATTTGCTGCTTTATACATGGAACACCAAACTTTCATCCACATTTTTTAAATCCATGTAACATCACCAGACTGGTTCAGAGCAGTTCTGCACTCAAAGTGTGTTTATAAGAGAACCATTGAGTTGTTGGCGTGCTGTTAGAAGTGAAAGCTTGTTTTCAGTTTTATTACATTCCTACCACTGCCTGTAGAGGGCACTGTGATGCAATTTGAAATCTCTTACTGCTTATTGTCTTTCCCATGCATTCAGTATATACTGTACACACATTTCAAATGTATTTTATCTAAAATATTAACACTGAAGGTTCCAATAGAATGTTTATAAGCCATTATGTTCGAATGTCCATTTTACAATCTTTTTGTTTTTACTTTACATTTGGAAAGCTAAATTAATATTGTTGTCATTGTGGAAAATGGACATTTATTATTTTTTTGTTTTTGCTGCATCTCACTTTGTTTTGTGCATTTTCTTGCAACATTTATTATACAGTGCCTTGTCAAAACCGGGATTTCATATCAGCACTGTTTTAAGAAGTCAAGTTAATTTGCTTCCCCAAATATATACATGTACCATACGCAAATAATCCGGAAAAAAATACATATTAAATACAAATACTAATTTGGTCCCATGACTCCGTTTGGAGACGCAGTACTTGTGATTCTGTGGGCTCTTATACAGCACAATAAGTAGGTCATATCACACATGTCGGTGGTGTCATTAGTCATGTCTGCTATATATGCACATGGAGTCATCACTAGAGCAGCTCATTCAAAGCCATGGACCCAGATGGACTAAGTGGGTCATATAGAGGGGAATATAGTTTCATATTCAGCTTCAGCAGTAAATACTGTTATTTATTCACTCTTATATTGAAGAGGTAAACCGTAACTAACCAATCACCAGTAGACGGTTATTTTGTGCTGCCTGGGAAAATATGATGCGTTTCATTCAAGACTTTTGATAAATAAATAGCCAATAGGTTGTGCCGTTCATGTAACAACACAACATTTTAAGAGCTTATAGTTTAAAATTGAGTAGTTCAAAAAATCTGTACCGGTAACTATGATGGTAAATGTCAAAATGCAGATTTTTAGTCATAGTTTATTGCTAATTTATCTGTGATTCCTGCAAACGAAAACTGTCACAAAGTCTAATATCTTCTCTCTCAGCACACATGAACTAAGGTCTAATTATTTTCTCATAAAGGTTTCTCATAAATGTTGGCCAGTAGAAAGGCCTTTCAGCCATAAGAATAATAAGGCAGGTTTGTGAATCTAATCACCATCAAATAATGATCAGGGAAAATCTTTTTGAAAATGATCTTTTTGGAAATGTCTTTCCTAACTTTTTCTTTCCTATAGAGTTGTATTGGCACCATAGACTGTATAATAATGGACTAATTGTAGCCCACTACTTGAAACCAGTAGGAAGTGGGGGCTGACTCCGGAGGTGCCTTGCTCTAATGGACTTAACATTTTGGCTCTTCTTTAAGTCATTGGACACAGACTTTTCAATGTTACCTCCACGTGTTTGTCTTAACATGCTCTACATTGTCCTATTTTTTAAATTTCACTATGTGCTTATTGCTATTACACACTTTTCAAATTGTATCCTTCTTTTCCATCTGAAAAATCGTATTGAAATCTGAAAATTCATGTTTAGATACCAGCACCACGATACTCACCCTCTGCACGGAGAGTTCCTTCTTCTTCGCTCAGGTCGACGCTATGTGGTCCCCAAGGGGAAAACTAAGCGGTACAGGGATAGTTTTGTACCTGTAGCTATTGCATTCTTAAATAAGGGAGGGTAGGGTCATATCTACCTCATCAACCCTGTGAGCTTTTCAGACCCCTGTTACTAGGGGATTTTGTTTTTAGTTCTTGGAGGTCTGTAGATCGCGTGCACCTCGTAGCTTACACTGTTTTTCTTGTTGTGTATATTTATGTGTTCAGACTGCTGTTTTCCCTTCTGCAAACAAATTTACCTTCGGGTACTAATAAAGAAACCTTGAACCTTGAACCAATGTCAAGTCAAAAACAGGCTTAGGTATATTTGTGACAGGGGTTTCTTTGAGGTCTAAGGTGAATCCAAATGTCCTTTCGCTGGAGGTCAATGAGCTGCGCTCTATCTGCAACGCCATCTATTAGCTGTCCAGGGGTCCACACGGGAGCGGATGGATGGAAAGATTTGACCCTGAGTTAAACACAATCACCTGAGCAGAGGAGTGCTCCTGTCAGGATGGATTCTCCTGTGGAGTACTGATTTCCTCATTTAAAAGTGTAATGGGGAGAATGAACCACTGACTGGATGTCCATAAGTAACAGTAAGCCAGGTGGCTCGTGCCTGTCTGTGGTGCCGTTGGTTTGGCGCTGTGAGATTAACCACAACTGAAATGTAATTACAATTCGAATGGCTGCAATTAACAAATCTCAAAGGTTGCAGTTATTGTGGTAGGATCTTGTTCTTTGCAAATAACATATCTGTATCTTATTAATGCTCTTGGTGAATTGAATATACAGCAGTTGTATTCAGTCCTCTCATCTTGTGTTACACCGTTAATGTGTTCACTATATATTCATACAGTATGTACCATTCATTGTAAAATCATTATTTCCAAGTTAAAGCATAAACTTGAACATAAAGAGTCCCAGCACCACCACCAGTTATGAAACGAGCTGCACATGTTTTAGACTGTGGTCAATGGAAAGCAAAACCAAAAACTTAACAAGCACACGACACGTGACATGCACATCATTTGTTTACCGTATATTTTATCACAAAATTTGGAAAAATTTGAAACTTTAACAATTTTATTATTTTAGATAGATACTGAATGACTAATAATACATTTTTAACTTTGCGGTGCAAGATGAGTTGTTGTGAAATCTGAATTTTCAGTCTCACAACAAATCCATCTTGAAAGACTCCAACAGATACTGAAACTGGTCTGTTTCGTAACCAGCGGTGGTTCAGACCAATGACATGCTGCTGTGTGGGTAACCAAATAAATCACCAAATAAATGTTGTTTGAAATGAGATTGTTTTGTCATATTGGAAGTAATTACATAAAATGTTGTTTATTTATATCGTAATTGCGTCGTGAATCGGGGGCAGGCACGGTAGCACAGTGGTTAACGCTCGTGCTTCACAGCTAGAAGGTCCCAGGTTCGATCCCGGACCAGGACGGGGCCTTTCTGTGACGGGGCCTCCGGTTGCTCCAGTTTCCCCTAAACACATGTGCAATAGATCAGGATGAATGAGAGTGTGTCTGTGTGTACGAATGTGGGACAACAGACGGAAATTACCCCAAGGCTACAATCCAGAGTGGTGTGTTTACATGCATGTGTCCCGTGTGTTCATTAACATGCACTGTCCCAACCAAATAAATAAATAAATCGAACCAAACCCTGAGCTGAGCCGTCACAGCCCTATCTATTACCATTCCAAGATAGCGCACGCCTTGGTGGAGACTGGCTCTGGCCTGCTTTTGTCTCTTTCCATTTCAGCTAGAATCCCATAAAGGTTTCAAACTCCTTTTTTAGAGTCTCAAGGGACATATTGTGTGACACTTTATTATATGCATCCGCACTTATCAAAGCGGACTGTCTTTCCGAACCTTATCTTTAACCTTCACCATCGACCATATCTCACATCAATGTCTATCTTGGAGCTGCTGTGGTCGGTGTGCAGCACGTTTCCGCCTCTGCTGTATCTCTCGATCCCCATGCTCTTTCGCACACCTGCCCCGGCCTATCTCCCCGCATCTGTTTTCTGATGATTGGCTGTGGTCAGTATCGCTGTAGAAAGACCCTTCGCGGATTCCCTGGTGCACCAAATCCAGCCACATGTCAGTTTGGACACGCTGGCTGATAAGAGGCTGTAGCTTGACTAAAATCACTAGGGATTTTTGAAAGCATCTACAGCAGGGAATAGCGGTGTCGAGTGGCTGGTGGAAATAATGTTGAGGACTTGGAAAGATCACACTTTCTATGATGTTACAGCCGGGATCTAGAGCTGAAAGCTGTTGGCACCGGAGATCTACATTATAAATGCAGCATTTGTGACAGAAAAACAGACCATACAGTTGAGCTAAAATATTTACATACCTGGCCATTTTTCATAGCATATGAATGATAACTCAAAAATATTTTTTCCACACATGGTTAGTGGTTGTGCAAAGCCATTTGTTGTCAAAGAACTGAGTTTACTCTTTTGAAAACATAATGAAACGAACACTACTCAAATGTCCCTGATCTAACGTGAGAAAAACTAGAAAAACTAGCTTTTTTGGGGAGGGTGCTCTTTGGTGTTAGGGGAGAAAAATTCAAGAGAAAAAAGAACCAAGGCACTCCTCCTGCAACCTTAATTACTGTATATATTTACATTTTCTAAAAACCCTTTATTCTGCTGGACTATTGCATATTAAAACAAATTGCTGGTTCCTTCCACTTCCAAAGCCAAAGGGGTGCCTTGGTTTTTTGCTGTTTTTCTTGAGTCCCTGATCTAACATTTACTTGACCTTCAACAACTGCCTGGAACATTGTTCAAGGGCAAAGAAAAAATCACTTCAGCTCGAACGCAGGGCTCTGACAAAATTGAACTCTCTGGAAAAATGCATGTTTGTTTCAAGATGCACAATATATAAACTTTTGATCAGGGACATTTGGCTAGTTTCTAGTTGAAAAGCGTAAACAAACAGGTTTTTGACAATAAATGGCTTCACGCAGCCACTAACCCTGAGTGAAATAAAGGGTTTTGTGTTCATTCATTCCGTCAGCGTATGTAAACTGTATATTTTCATTTCCTTTCTGGGAGATGCCAAAAAACAAGGCCATATTTGAATTTTTACAGATTTATGCACTAATAACTATAGCTTATTCAAAAAAGAAATCTTTGCAATTTATACATTAACAAATTTAAACCTGGCTCTAATCTAATCTAATAACTGTACATAATAAAAAATTCTAGTCAATCAAGTATATTACGGCATAAGCTACAATAAGCTGCCTTGTAAGACTAGAATATCCTCTCCTAAAAGCCCTGCCAGTACAACGCCTAATGCATAAAGAAATATCTGTGTGATATAACTTAAGTCGTCTATAGTAGAGCTGCGTTCAATATCCCATTTGGATTTAGACTTATGGCTTGTGCATTCCCACCATAAGGACTGCTTATAACTGTAATGGTCTATTACCCTCAAAGTGACAGCTTTATCATTGCGAATAGCAGCCATCTGTTTGGACACACTCTCATTTATTTCCACTTTATTATTTCGCAAATTGTTTCACACGGTTTCTCTGTTGTAGCCTACAGTGAGATGCAACTTCTGTAGAATGTTTTAAGAAGTTTTGGTTCCTTGTACTTTTGGGGCCTCCTCTACCTCCTCAACCTGTTCTATATATTACTGACATAAATATGAGAATAAAATATAGTGCAAGTTTTCTGTCATTTTTATGTTTTTTTAAGCTCAATAAATAAATAAAATTGCAAAGAGGATTATCAAATAGTATTTTTTTTCTCAGACTGTGCAGTCCTATAGAGTCAAACTTAACAACAACAAAAACATATTCATTTTTCATCCTTCAAAATAATTCCTTTTGAGGTGTTTCCTCTTCCTTCCACCTCGGCTGACCTCAGGAGCCTGATCTTCTGCCGGGAAAGCCGCCGCCGCCGCTGCTGTTTATGCTCTCGTGCTAATTCAATTACTTCTGATCTGAGCGGGGATGATTAGCATGCTAGCGCTAATAGCTAGTGGGGAATCCAATAGGCCATTATCATAATGAGTCCCTTTGCATCACTATGTGGGTACGAGAGAATATTACGCGACTATTGTTTTTACTCCACTGGTACTGTTCGTTCAAAGGTCCTTGTTTTATTTTTTACTTTTTAAAATTAATGGTTTTTTTGTTGTTGTTTTTTGCTTGACACATGATTTACATGAATTATGAATTATGTGAAATGGCTGTGCTACTATTACCTGGAGATCATTGTTTATAGTTGCAATATTGATTTAGGGTATTCAATAAAAGAAAACTGAAGGAAAAACACTGAACACAGTGATATTCCCGCACTTATATGTTGGATGCTTTAGAAAAATGTTATTGTGATCAAAGAAGTTCCAAGAAATTATTGAGACTTTTTGTCAAAATTGTCCAACTTTTTACTCTCGCTGAATTCATATGAAAAGGGTATGGTGTATGGCAGGGGAACCTCAAGCCCAAGAACCACATCCAGGCCACGATAAGGCACCAAGTTGATTTTGTAATATAAGTCCACATAGTGATAAGCACTTCAAAAATACTACTTTTAATTGCTTAAAAGGTTCCTTTAGACCAGTGTTTCCCAACCTTTTTGAGTCAAGGCAGTGAGGCACCCTTTTACAAAAGAAACATCTCAAGGCATCCCACTAAACAAAAATGTCCCAAAAAAGTATATTTATAGAAATATAATTGGATTGGGTTCCTAATCCAGTCAAGACCAGTGGAAGTGAAATATGACAACTCCTCAAGACTTTCTAGATGTTACCTAAACTGTCTCACAGTGCAACTATGTTGATCCCCTGTCATTTCTGGGTGTCTGGGAGCACATATACAGTATCACAATAATCACACATCAATAACCCATGAGTTGTCTCATTCACAGCATGACTGTGGGCTACTTTTTTTTAGCGTGATACCATCCTAGTGGTAGAGTGTAATTGTTCTACTTGACCTCACACCGATCAGGAGAGATTTCCTTGCGGCAACACTGCTTTAGACCAGTGATTCTCAAACTTTTTTTCCCAGAGCGCACGTTTTCCCATTCAAACTACATCAAAAATATGCCTTAAATATGATCTGGCGACCCCCTGAAATTATCTTGCGACCCCCACTTTGAGAACCACTGCCTTAGAAAATCCCCCGAACCTAATTTTAGGTCCATATGATGTACAATAGTGTTAGTAAAAGTGGTCATTCTGTCCTCATTGTTTGACTATGTGTATGCTCATGCTCTTACAGTATGTCCGTGGTGTGATTTAAACAGCTCACTGCATGCACATGATAATCTGGACTTGTTTATATAATAATTCAGGGTGAACAGAGGGGCATGTTTTTATAATTTAATATTCAGAGCTCTATTGAAAACATAATTAACATTCCATTTTTCATGAAAGATAAGATGACTGGTGAGCCATCTCTTTCTGCTACAGGTTAATGGGCTTTTCATTCTAATTCAGTGTCACGGTGTAATGAATTTGGACCATTGTTACATCCGCCTGTGAGGTTAGGTTATCCGCCTGTGTGGTTAGGATTTTGCTCCTGCAGTTTGATTTGTGTTTGTTAGCTAGATAAAAGCTAATAATTACAATTTGAAAACATTTGTCAAAGGTCGGCGAGAACCAAATGAACGATGTTGCTGTGGGCCTAAAATGTAATCCACTCACTGTCGATTGAGTCACTCTCAGATGCTTTCTGTTTCGACTCAAATATATTCATTGCCAGTTTTGGTACGACTGTTAACTTTATACGTCTTTAAACATGTTATTTTGGAAGAATGGAAGAAGTCCAGTATGAAGTGGATATGTTAGAAGGATGCTGTGTTCTGAGACTAGAGCTGTTGATAGGAGGGAAACTGAAAATCCGGGAGAAGAGATGAATGCTGAGCAAGTTCAGAAACAAGTGGGCGTAAAAGAATTTAGAAAAATTGCTATATTGAATAAGTTCAGACAGAAGGCAATGAGTGGATGTAGTAGTATTTGCAAGTTCCCTATCATGTTTGAGACTAGAACTCAGTAAGGGATTGAAGAGATAGTCTGTCCACTCAGAGAACATGGGTTAAAACGTTACCCAAATGTTCTGTATCATGTTCAAGACTGTCTCTCCAGACCATTACATAATATGAAAAGTGGAGAGATGGTTTCTGCACTCAGAGAATCAAAAACATTAGTGTATTGTTAGTTTAATGGAGTCACATTATGCATAATGTACGTTTGTGTAGGTGTTAGTTGTGCTAACCATCATAGACAAAGGCTTTCTATTTCATCATCTGTACTTTGTGTTTGAAGAAACTGAACGTTTAGCTCCTTATCCCAGGAGCTCCATCCTCAAGTCTGTTCAGAATCAGAATAGAATTTATTGCCGTTGTCAATGAAGGTTTCACAGACTAGGAATTGTCTTCGTTGTTCTCATGCAACATGAAACATAAACTTGCAATAACGATGAATAATAAACTATATGAAAGGGCAAAGCTCCTGGGATGAGGAGCGAAATGTTCAGTTTCTTCAAGCACAAAGTACAGATGATGAAATAGAAAGCCTTTGTCTTTCAATCATGTAATAATTATTTTATTTTTCATACCCTGTGTTGTATGTCGCTTCAGTCATGCAGTTTTTCGTAATCCTATTTACTGTTGTTTCTTCTTCTGTTGACGAGCTCTGATCTGTATTTGATGCATTTTCTTGCTTCATAGAGTGAACATGAAACTTTTTAAAGCCCATAATCCATCACCAAACCCATTATTCGGT
>OMNZ01108562.1:6004-17912 GCA_900303255.1 Lesueurigobius sanzi
CTGTTCTTGATCTGGACTCAGATCTCTTTCTGGACTTGCTCTGGACTAGGTCTGGTCTTGGTCTGGACTAGGTCTGGTCTTGCTTTTGACTAGGTCTGTTCTTGATCTGGACTTAGGTCTCTCTCTGGACTTGGCCTGGACTAGGTCTGTTCTTAGTCTGGACTCAGGTCTCTTTCTGGACTTGGCCTGGACTAGGTCTGGTCTTGGTATGATCTTGCTCTGGACTAGGTCTGGACTGTGTTTGGTCTTGGTCTGGACTTGCTCTGGACTATGTCTGTTCTTGATCTGGACTCAGATCTCTTTCTGGACTTGCTCTGGACTAGGTCTGGTCTTGGTCTGGACCAGGTTTGGTCTTGCTCTGGACTAGCTCCGGACTAGGTCTGGTCTTGGTCTGTACTCAGGTCTCTTCCTGGACTAGGTCTGGTCTTAGTCTGGACTTGCTCTAGACAATGTCTGGTCTTGGTCTGGATTAGGTCTGGTCTTGCTCTGGACTAGGTCTGGTCTTGATCTGGACAATGTCTGGTCTTGGTCTGGTCTAGACACAGGTCTCTATCTGGTCTTGGTCTGGACTAAGGTCTCTTTCTGAACTTAGCCCGCTTTAGCCCACTTTGCCCGTTTGGCCCACTTTGGCCTTTTTTAGCCCGCTTTAGCCCACTTTGCCCCGCTTGGCCCACTTTAGCCCTGCTTAGCCCACTGTAGCCCACTTTACCCTGTTTGACCCACTTTTGCCCTTTTTAGCCTGCTTTGGCCCCTTTTACTCCACTTTACCCTGTTTAGCCCACTTTGGCCCACTTTTCCCTGTTTGGCCAATTTTATGCTCTTTGGCCCACTTTTCCCTATTTGGTCCACTTCATTGTGGGCCAAAATTAATAGACGGAATTCCCAGAATCCCGAGAAATCCCTAAATTCAAAAAGTGAGAATGCACAGAAGGAGCATTGAGCCATTATGTACCATTGGCTGAAGCTGAACACTAAACGGCTGCCAAAAGACACATACATTTTAAGTCCTATTTAAATGAATGGGCGGAATTCCCAAAATTGTGATTCCTAAAAGTAGAATATGGAAAACATTCTCAAGATGCTGAAATTCCTGAAATTGCAAAAATCCAATAAATTGCTGAAATACTTGACTGAAAACACTGTAATGGCTGAAAGACCTGAATGTATTTGAAATCCCATTAAAATGATTGGGCAGAATTCTCCATTCAAATGAATGGGGCAGAATTCCCAATCCCATAGAAAAAAATTGGAAAACTGCAGAAGACGGATTTTTTTCTGAAAAGGGACAAGTTGTGGATGCTGAACATGCACACATTTTTGAAAAATGTTGAAAAGTTGCTGAAAATGTAGAATTTGCATTATAGTCAATGGGAAAAATCGTCTGAACAGTGCTATTCCCAAAAGTAATAGCACTGTTTTCTCAAACATGCTGAACGGTTTAAGGCAGGGGTGTCAAACTCATTTAGGTCGAGGGCCGAAATTGACCTATGATGGTCCACTAGACTACTTACTTTTTAGTAATGGAGTAATGTAATGGGATTACAATTGTAAAACTGGTCATTACATTATAATTACTTTATCAAGTAGTGATTCCATTACTTTTTTGTAATAGGAGAGGATATCCTCTCACTGACACCTGTGATTTAAGGTATAACTTGTTGAAATTGCTGAAAACTGTAATGTTCCACCAATCAGGCCTTTATGGCAGAGTGCTCCAGAGATGGTTGTCCTTCTGGAAGGTTCTCCCATTTCCTCAGACTAAAGCTGGAGGTCTGTCAGAGTGACCATTGGGTTCTTGGTCACCTCTCTGACCAATGCCCTCTCCCCTAATTGTTCAGTTTGGATGGGCGGCCAGCTCCAGGAAGAGTCCTGGTGCTTCTGAACTTCTTCCATTTACGAATAATGGAGGCCACAGTGCTCTTCAGGACCTTCAATGCTGCAACCATTGTTCTGTACCCTTCCCCAGATCTGTGCCTTGATACAATCCTATCTCGGAGGTCTACAGACAGTTCCTTTGACTTCCTGGCTTGGTTTGTGCTCTGACATCACTGTCAGTGGAAACAGGATGAACCTGAGCTCAGTATTAAGTGTCATAGTAAAGGCTGTGAATACTCATGTACATGTGATATTTCCTTTTTTATTCTTAATAAAATGGCAAAAAAAATCTAAAAACTTTTTTCACTTTGTCATTATTAAGTATTGTGTGTAGATTGATTAGAAAAAACAACAATTTAATACATTTTGGAATAAGGCTGTAACATAACAAAATGTGGATAACGTGAAGGGGGTTGAATACTTTCCAAATGCACTGTACATCTTGCTTTGGCTGTTTGATTGAATACTGTTTACTGCTTAAATCAAAAACTATGGCTTTAGAGGACGTGCCTACTCCTGGTTAGAAAGCTATCTTAAGAATAGACATCAGTTTGTGCAATTTAATGATCATCAAACAGAGATGCGGGACGTAACATGTGGGGTGCCCCAGGGTTCTCTGATTGGTCCTAAATTGTTTAATTTATACATTAATGACATTCTAAAGTATCCAATTCGTTACATAGCGTTTTATTTGCAGATGACACCACCCTATACGCATCTGGGGATAATCTTCACCAACTTATCACAGAAATGTCAAGAGAACTAGGTAGATTCAAGCAATGGTTTGATGTAAATAAATTATCTTTAAACATAAGCAAAACCAAATATATTATTTTTAGTAACCAAGAAATCAAAGTAAATACGGTCTTGAAGATTGACGATGTGGTATTAGAAAGAGTTAATGAGAACAAATTTCTTGGAATAATACTAGATCATGAATTATCCTGGAAACCACACATAGCTCATGTTCAAGCTAAAATGTCTAAAACTATAGCAATATTACAAAAAACAAAGTATTTCTTAAATAAACCGTCGCTGTACATCTTATATTGTTCTCTCTCTGCGTATATGACTTATTGTGTTGAAATATGGGGGCATGCTTTAACCTAACCTGGCAAGAGCAAGATAGACATTGTGTAGCACTCGTAGTTGAGTTCTCCACAATATCAATCTGGGACCGCTCCAAACGAATCCGTTCGGAGTTTCGCTCGTAGTTGTTTGTTAGATAGTGGCTCTGAGCTGTACATCATAATGTTGTCGAGTGGTTTTTGCGTTTTTTTGTAGCACGAGTTTGCGGGTTGAAGGCACCTTAACTCACACTACCTTATTTTCGAAACAAATGTTTGTTTTGCTTGGCACCTGCTGCTTTCGTCGCTCCGTCCCACTGGTGGTCCTGGCTCAAACACTTTAGCGCGCTCGGGGCAAGATGGATTCTCGTGTGTTTGTGAAATCACAAATACCGCGAGAATTCAGCTTGCAGGCAAGGTTAGGCATGCTTACCCATCTAATACAAAACCTATTTTTATTTTACAAAAGAAAGCCATTAGGATAGTTAATCATTCTCCGTATAATGAACCAACAAATGCAATATTCAGTCAATTCAAAGCAATAAAATGTCATGATTCTGCATACAGCTGTGTTTATGTACAAAGTTAAGAGTAAAATATTGCCTGAAAACATTTTGTCTTTGTTTGCAAACAGGGAGCGAAAATATAACTTGAGAGGAGAGAATATGTTTAAGAAACAAACGGTCAGAACTAATGTTAAAATGAAGACTATTTCTGTTAAAGGTGTTAGTTTGTGGAATGATCTCCCTGATGAGCTCAAGAGGAGCAGTTCAATCTTTTATTTCCAAAAACTATTCAAATTCACAATCTTTAACAAATTTAAGAATGAAGTGCAAGTAAAATTATTGTCTATCTAGCAGAAAAAAAGCAAACAGAAGATATACATTCCATTGTCATTACATTTGCAATATCGATTGCTAATTTGTGTTTATTTTAGTCTCATTATTGAAGGTAGATTTTTGAATTTGTAATTTTCTTCGGTTACCTTCCTTGTTTGCATTGTATACTGTAGTATATGTAATTTATTGTGTGCTTGCAACCAAAAATAAAATCATCATTCACCATTACTGAAAAGTAAGTAGTCTAGTGGATTACTCTGCAACATTGCACACAGGTGACCTTTTGGCTTTAGGCTGGGGAAATACCTTCAAAGTTCTACCATAAGAAGAAAAAAAAAAAAAAAAAGGAAAAAAAAAAGACATAAAAGGGCTTTTCTGCTCGACACTCCCACAACAAATTTGTCGATTAGATTACTTGCAAGAGATTGATAATTTGGCTACGAATCATAGTGGAACATTTACACATCAGCTTTCCATTCAGCGTCCATCCATATTTGGTGTTTTCCTCTGATGCATCTCGTCTCTGTGGTTATAAGTGAGCTGCTGATGCCTGTGATCTGCAGTGTCAATTGAACCATAGACCTTTTCCTCTCCTCTAGTGGTAGCGAGCCTTTAATCATGACAAAATTCATAGTTTTCCAATTTGGGCTCCTCATGCTTTGTGCAATGCTATATGCCAACCGAGTACCATCCCAAAACCTTCTGAAAGCGATTAATGACACTGTGACGGTAAGAAAATATTTATATATTGTTTATGTTGGTCTGTTTAATGCTGATAATATTCTGTCTTGAATTAAAGGAACTACAGGGAAAAGTGCGTGTGATAAAGGGCATGCCTTGTGAGGTAATTATTGTTGACATCCTATTTTTTAATATCTGTGTAAACTCAATCTAATGCCTTGTCTTTTTACAGTGTGATTTCTTCTGTCATGCTGCAAAGTCCCTGCAAAACATCACAAGTTTATACAAACTCTACAGAAATTTGAAAAACTACAACGATCAGGTAATGTTGAGTATTGGTGTCAATTAAAATCATCTTAGTCTTGAGTCTTTTAATTGACTAATTGTATATGCATTATTTCCCAATCCCTCTCACAGACCCATCGTACTTGTAGTGACTTCAATGGCATTACAAACACGGAGGAGAGGTCAATCCAGGACATGCTGACGATAATCGGGACTTGTACCAAACACGCTTTAACTCTCCGCAGAAACAATTGCACTAACATAAGATAATGCTTTATTGATCTCGCAATGGAGAAATTTACACTCAGGTGGTACATTCCGTGAAGCGACTAAAGCGGACTAAAATGTGACATTATTAATTACATGTATTTATGATTCATGCTTTTATTATTTTATTTATTGTATTGTATTATTGTAAACAAGTTTTACATTTATTTTATACATGAGCTATTTTTATATTGAAAATAAATAAATACAACTGATTTCTCACTTGAATGTCTGACTAAATACAAGAAAGGGAATCTTATTTGTATAGCGCTTTTCATATGACACAAGTCCCACCCAAAGCTTCACACATGAACGGGAGGGGGGTCATTCACTCAGCTACATTTGTAAGTTTCCCCTGGGGCAGACTGACTGAAGCGAGGCTGCTCACATCTGCGCCAACGGTCCCTCCGGCCACCACCAACCACTCCCACATAGAAAACATTACAGGGAACAAGAGCAGTGCTAGGGGGTTTCATCTATTTATTAACAAAGCAAACTATGTGAGATAAAACATTGCAATTTCATTTCATAAATACACTGCAGTTTGACCAATATAAAAAAATTACAAATAAGACAAAAATGTTGGTATACAAGAAATAAATACAGTGGAATATGCTCCACACCATAATTATAATCTACCAATGCAGTACTAGAAAGTGGCCTGTGTTGTGTTTCATTAGTACAGTAGTGCAGTATACTCTGGCATGCAGTTTCACTTAACTTCAGAATGGAAAAAATACCATTCAATAATAAGAACCATAGATTATACAGCAATAAATTAATAGCATGATGTGAAATATTTATACATTTTGCAAGCATTGTGTGTTCCAGCTGATATACAGTAACACAAACACCAGAATTCAGGTGTGGAGTTTATTTTTGCATCAGCTCTTTCACATTTTAAACCTTAAAGGCGCTATACCTGAAGTGGAAAAACATTTGACCAAATAATGAAGCTTTAGAAACTTTAGAAGTTGAGGGAATTTGCAGGAATTCCTACGTCAAACTGAATACCTTATGCGCCACATTAAAACACGGCCAGATATGGATTTTTAATACCTCACTTGCCTGTTGTACTTTCAAGTGTCGACATTAAAACATTTATTCATATTTACTGGAGCTGCAATAATCCTAAAATGAAGACATCAAATGATATGATGGTTTATTTTAGGCTATTGTCTCTATGTGCACATTTTGGAAAATATTTTGACTTTTGACCAGAAAACAATTTTAAAAACTTAAATGCCCTCCAAAATTAAGAGCACTTTCTAAGACTTTGTAAAGGGTCTAAATTTAGGTTCTTTTGAATTTAAAACTTTTAATACTTTTTAAAACCCCGCAGACATCCTGTACACTGCAAGTCATTATTCATTCACGCCATACTCGATACCTAGTGTCAATTTAACAATTTGAACATATTTTAATTTGGTTTCAGTTTTAGGCTTTTGACAAAGACGCATTTTAGTTTTAGTCAAGATATAGTGAATAGTCAATCTAGTTGATTTAAACTCTTAATTTAGTAAACTTTACATTTCTATTAGTGTATACAAAGATATTTAATCATATTCCCTGCTTCATGGAGTCTTTCCCACATGAACAAAGCAGAGACCTGTTCCTTTGGCAGTGAATTTAAAAGATATGACAGTAATGTTCACATGTTTTTAGTCCCTGTAAGGAAAGTTAGCAATAGGTTTAGACTACAAGGAATACTTTAAGATTCATGCATTCCCTCTCTGCAAACAAAAAATAAAGTCAGGCATGAAATGTATTTTAATATAGTTTTTGTTCTTGTTCTTCTTTCCTTTTTATAAATGCCTTTTCAAATAACATTTACCTAAACCTTCTGCAACTTCTTTACTGCAGAAGAGATTCGATTGCAGTATCTGGTCGAGCTGATCTTTTCCTGTGTAAAGAGAGAGACATGATAAATGTTATCAATGATTTCAGGAAGCATGTGACTTAAACAGAATATTGCCATAAACAGAGCACCATAATACCTGAGTGAAATGATTGTGAATATTTCTTCATAAATAATATATATATTATTTTATTCTTGTAAGCTGCACAACCCAAATTATCCCATTTCAAACAGTGAAAGTTGGAGGTACATCCAGAAGTTGGTCTGCTGCCCAAATGTGTTTCTAACTCTCACACTCTCCCGTACATCCAAATTTGTTAAAACGAGTTTAATAGATGCACGTTTCAGCTGGAGCTCAGAGTGAGAAGTGAACTGGGCGGACCACCCAAGAAAACACCTGTCCTTCTGTATGAGCGCGATGTGTAGAAAAGTGCTGTATCTAGATACTAACAACGCATGCAGCCAAATACTATGTTTACAATGCAGGGGCCTCATTTATGAAGAGATGCATAGATTTGTTGCTGAGCAAGAGCAATGTGGCCACATTGGGCGCACGCCATTGAAAAGTCGGATTTATAAAGCCCTCCTGAGCACGTCTCCAAGCCCTCGCCATGGCCCCATTTCACCATTAAAGGACAATGCAGAGTGCCTCATGAATGACATTTTACTAAGCATGAGGTGATAATGAGTGGGCTTTACTGAAAAACGTGGAGCGCACGGAGGGGGGACAGAGACGAGGGCACAGTTCCAGTGTTATTTAGTCTATTGATAAAAATTAAACAATAAAAATGATAAACAATTAGACTGCTTGTGGTTCTTTAGCAGTAGGCTAATATTAATTCAAACCCGATCTCTCTGTATTCGATTTGCTGGGATAGTGTGCGAGTTTATCCTGAGTTATCAGCGCTTAATGAAGTGTCCGCTCTGTGCCAAACTGGTGAGAGAGGAAAAGGCAAGGCGATGATGTGACAGTCTCAGTGATGAAATGTAAGAGGTGGGTGTTCATATGGGGCGCGGGGACCAACGGCCCATCTCGAGAAGCTCTGTGCGTGCCGCATACATATGTGCACTTTACAGGTGACTTTATGCTCGTGTCCCGTCTGAAATTCATAAATCCAGTCACAAATTCATCAGGGATCGTCACAGTGCATGCATAAATAACCCCATGCCACGCTCCGGTAATGTGCATGCTCACGTGCACGAGAGCGCACGAGTTTAAACGCTACTAAAGATACTAAATTATAAAAATCTAACATCCACGTCCCGTCCACTTCCTGCTCAAATGAGGAAGTGCAAATTTAATAATTTGGTTCATTTTTCACATTAATTTCGGTTGTATTTCAAATAAAAATGGATCAAACATTTCCTCGTTCTGTCTCTGGTTTTTCCCCCGACTTTGTGCTTGAGCAGACTGTACTTAGAACTTAAGCCATGGTAAAAGTTACTGCAGGGATAAGCAATGTTCCAAGCCTAGTAGGAGTTTTATAAATCCCACGTATGGCGCAGAGGGCGGGTTATGCCATGCTTAGGGCGTAAGCAAGCTTCATAAATGAGGCCCCAGATCTGTAGTGGAAAAAGAAACGTACTCAAGAAATTCTCAAATACTCAACTATCCCCTTCTCATGTTTTCAAGATTATATCATAATATTAAGAAATAATATTAATAACAGTGATCATATAATAAATAATAGTCAAAACGTCATTACCTCCGCCCAGTCTTTGGACGTCCACTTTTACTATTCTTGGAAGTCCTGGGTCTTTCAAGTTTCATTAGAGACTGCCGCATGCTTTCCTCTGTGTATGCAAGGTACACACGGGACAAGTCCACCTCAAATGGCTGAAAATGACAGAATAATAATTTGTCTGTGTAGGCTTTCAGTAGGAATGCTATTGCAGTACAGATATTCAGATATTTATGACTGGAATGGGTTGATCACGGTGAGTGCTCTCAACTCAATCAACACAGTCCAGTCAACCATACCTGAAGATTTCTACCACGATATAGAGCTTTGGAACTGACATCACTGTGCAATGCATTATGAGAATTTTGCCACCATTTTTCAGGACCACAGAACAATGAAAACAGAGCCCATTTTCAATATTATTCCCTCATAGATGGTGTGTTCTAACATGTCAGTCAACTACACAACAGGCCCCAACTGTCCTGAAGTTATTTGTCCATCTAGCTTCCCTTAGTTCTACAGTCAGCAGTTTGTTGTCTGGACCGGTAAAATGGCACCTCAACCACACACACATCAACACAATCTGCTGGCCACGCCCCATTACGTGACATCACATTCCAAAGCTCTATAATGATAATTGATTCACTAGTTTAAGAAGACATTTGAAAGATACAAATACATTTTTAAAAACATACGTCTTTTTCTTTTTGGTCCGGTGCAGGGGTTAGTTTCCGCATATTATTTCCAGTGTATGCAACACACTTCTGTTATTACGGTTGAAAGAACATGTTAAGACCAAGAACATAAAATCCATGATGATATAATTAATATTAAGAACGCACCAACTGCCATTCTCCAATGTCTTCATTCCAGTGCACGTAATTTTCAATCATTTCCTACAGAAATTAACAAGTAAACAAAATGTGAATTAAACTAGCCAAATCTAATTCTTTAACAGAGTAAACTATTGTATATGTATTAAAAACCTGGTACTCCTGTGGAATAAAGCTGTCTATGACGAGCATCTGGAGGCGCAGTTCCCGGCTCAGCTGACGGATGTTTTCTAGAAGACCCTCAATTTCTCTGTGATTCTCCTGCTGCAAGTCAGCCAACTAAAACAGCAGGAAATATTCTTGAATAAAATATGGACACAAAACATCTAGAAAACACTTTTACAAAAAACCCCTGCTTACTTCAGATTTTGCAGCCATCAACATGGTCCACACTTTCTTTAGTTTCTTTGTTTTCCCTTGAGCTTCTTCTTGAAGACTTGTGTACTTTTCTTCAATATCAAGGCGTTCTTGCTGTTATAAGAGCAAGAAAAGTTAGTGTCATGTTAACTCATATTTGAGATTATTAAATCACAACAATAAATCCAAATTATTCAGATCTTAAACATAATAAAATGATCTACACATAAATGTGGAAATTTTTTTCATAACCATTACACAAGTTTGTTCATCATTTCTAACCACAAACCAAGATAACCATCATAACTGTGGACTTGTCTGGGTGATGTCATGTCCTCTTGATAAAAGACAAGCAGGAAATTGTGCAAAGCATTTGATCAGGGGAGAGTCAATTCTTCCAAATGTGTATTTTATTTTTTAGAAAATGATACTTTGTATCAATTTATTATGAAAAATACAAAACAAAAAAACTGAAATGTAGTAGATTCATTTCTTCTTCCATCAATTGTAGTTCAGATGAAATCACACCTAGCGCTTTTTGGTAATGTACAAGGGCAGGTAAAATAAGCATTAATTGAATAATTAAAACTTTTCGTGAAAACTGGGACCATCAAGAGTTTTTCCTCCATAAAGGATTGAATATTATGAATTGGGCACAGTAATGTGTCTTCATGCCATAAGAAATCCCCAGTTAGTATAATAATAAACTTTGTTTGCATACGTTTAATCTTTACTACAATATGCAAAAACCTTTGAGCGTTCACTCATAAGTATTCTGATTCTATGGTGTTTTCAATAGTAGTCCCACACGCAGCAGTTAAGAGAACTTGTAATGGCATCTTACTTTTTTGTTTTGACTCAGAAGATACCATGTTGGAAAAATAACTAGGTAAAAAATCCCAGATAAGTGTTTTGATTGCAATTAAGATTTGCTAACACACTTTAAACATGAAATATTAACTGCTGAACCACCAAAAGAATCACATTTCAAACATGTTTGTATACCACACAGTTGGTAGGTTTTATATTCAATAATTATACACCTCAAGGAGAAAGGACATTTTGTTGTTTGCAAAGGACACTGTGCATCCTAAATAACTGCAGTTTTGCAATTAGATTAATTAGGCTAATACAACTATAGATGTAGCTGCCTGCATGCTGGAAGCTGGGCAGATTTAACAATAGCGCATGTTCTTGTGAGTGAAAACTGAACTGTTTTGAATCTTAAAATATCCACTGGCTAAATATTATGCCATAATCTTGAGGACTGATATGCAGTTGAAAACTGGACTTGCCTCCTTCTCCTCAAGCTCCTTCCGCAGCTGCTCTGCTCTCCTGCGACGCTCTTCCAGCTCATTGTTCGATTCCTCCAGCAGTTTTTCCTGTTCCTCAGCCTTGGCTAAAAGGTCCACCCCGCCAACGATAACTTTTTTCTCCAAAGTGGACAGCTTCTCAAGTAGAAGATGGTGCTCCTGCCTATTGGAATATACCATCTTTACTACAATATGCATAATATAATTCATGTAAATCTTCAGCATCAGTCAGAGCTGCACGATTTTAGAAATGACCCTATAGGTGTCTCCCAGTCACGTGACTGGAAATGTAAGCGCGCGACATTTTGAAGGGAAACAAAAATGGCGAATGCGATTCCACACAATTATGCAGCGTCTTTGCCCCTACATCTGTTACAACTCACTTACAAGGAGATGCCGCATTTTGTTACGCAAACTACAAACTATTTACTGACCTGAAGAAGTCGAGTTTGGGGATAGTTACTTTATAGACTTTGCGTCTTCATACACAGGAAAATCATTAAAAGCATATAAAAGCCTTTTGAGTCAGGATGCGTATCGAATACATCTGTATGGCAACCAAAAGGAAAGGATATTCTCATTGTCATGAGAAAGGTAAGTTACTTGCCACTTCGCTAAACCAGTAATAATACTGTAAAACACATTGAATTGGACACCCAGCATGTTGTATAAATATCTTTCACAGATTAACGGACATATATTATAACAGTAAATCTTTCAATGCTACAACAGTTTTCAATAGGCCAATAATTTTATGGGATATGCCTATGCAATTGAAAAGTAGTACTGAAAAGTACAGGACCCCATTTTCCAACTGTGCAACAAGTTTCAGGCCTTTCAGCGGTTTTGAA
>OMNZ01108563.1:10300-23564 GCA_900303255.1 Lesueurigobius sanzi
GAGTATCCATTTTTCTGCAAGTTTAACAAGACGGTCCAAACCAGTTCTAAACCGGGACTGAACTATGACTAAACCAGGACTAAACAAAGCTTTATCCAGGACTAAATCAGAACCAATCAAGAACTGAATATGGTCTAATCTAAGAATACACCAGAACTGATCCAGGTCTAAACCAGGTTTATTCCAGGACTAAACCAACCCTAACCCAGTCTAGTCTAAACCAGGTCAGAACAGGTCTAAACCAGGGCTAAACTAGGGCTAAAACAAGGACCAAATCAGGTTTAATCCTGGATTAAAGTAGGTCTAAACCAGTGGGACTAAAAAGAGGCCTAAACCAGGATTAAATCAGGTCTGAACCAGGTCTAAACCAGGACTAAACTATGACTAAACCAGGACCAAACAAATCCAGGGCTAAATCAGGACTAATCAAGAACGAAATATGATCCAACTTAAGAAAAAAACAGGACTGATCCAGGTCTTTGGCCCTCCATGTCGTGTAAGTTTCGACAGCCCTGAGCTCAGGCATGAAACCCATGTAATACGACAAATTGGATTTTGATCCCAGCTTTAAAAGGCGTGCACATATTTTTCACAAGAACACGACTATCACAATTATATTCAAGATTCTTTTTTAAACAAAAAAATAGTTTTCACTGGTCTGACATTTTTGTAATATATTTATTGATCCTTGGGCACAGAAAATTACAGAAAGGAGACATAGATTTTCCATAACTGTTTCCAAGCAAACATATTTTACCATTGAGGGATATTTTTAGTTTATTATTATTATTGTTATTATCATCATCATCATCATCATCAGTGCTTTCACTTTACAATCAAATGTAGAGCCTTGAGAGGTTTTTTATCTTTGGCTGTGCTCCATGTCCATTGACCCCAGTGAGTGCATTATGTGTTTGGAAGCCATTTTGTACAAAACAGACTGATTGCTCTGTTCTGTGTTTGTGTTTAAGACACCACTAAACCCTGCATGCTACGTTCTAATGGATGGGCCAATGAGTTCGTATTCATTCAGCTCCGGATGTTTACAATTTGGTGCACGTAAGGCAGAAGGGCAGACTCACACACTTTAAGCCAACCAGCCGTGTAATGCTGCCCCACGGACTTACAGTGTATCTCCGTACGTCTCCGTATCCAAATTCAAATTATAATTTCAAGTTACACATTCTCTGATGAAAAAAAAGGCTGAACAGTGGTGGGAGACATTCAGCAAACTGTCGGCGCCACAGTGCTTAGGACAGATCAGTTCTTTTGTTCTTTGTGTAGCACCCTTACCCGCTCTCTGCCGCACGATTGCTCTTCCCAATAATTTGTTAGTTTTAAGAAACTGAAAACCCAATTCATTAATCTATGAATCTATTTTAATCCATGTCTATAAATCTAGTTTTATATTCAACCTTTAAATTAGTCGCTGCTACAACTCTGAAAACTCTCATGCAAAAAAGGAAGTCAGCAGCAGCGGAGCCGAGAGGGAATGTTTGCAAATTTGTGCTCTGAAGAGATGTCCACACTCATTAGCAGTGTGCCGCGCCAGACTAACAAAAATAACTGTGGGAGAAAGTGCACAGAAGTTGTGAGATAGTATATCCTATTATACACTGTAAATAGTATTCTCAACATTTGGAAAAGCCCTATATTGCCGTAGCATAGAGCTGGGGTAAGCACATACAGTACTGTCTCAAGAGCTAATAAGTTAGCATAACATTAGCCTACATTTGAGCCAGGATGAAGGCACTAATGTGATGTATTCAAATGTTCCTGTGCAGGACACTCCAGATCCCCCCATATTTTCTTCAAACAAAAGCAATATACATTTTTTTTTGTTAAGTTCATCCTTTTGACTCATTTATTAATCATAACTGTATCAATGAAATATGTATGAATTGTAGTTCCAACAAAGAAGATGAAGATTCCTGCCATAGAGTAAAGACTAAAAATCTGTGCACAGACCACACACACTTAAGGACAGACATGAGGACACACACATGAGGAGTCCCACCACAGATCATGCCATGAGAGAAAGTTTTTATTGAGCCACGCCTCCTCAGACTAAAAATCCTGTAGTGTGTGTCCAGCTTTAGGGACCAGTGAGACAAAATAAGCCCAAACCAGTAAGAACCCCCAACGCTGAGCAATGTGCGCTACCATTAGAGGCAGGGCCAGCCCAAGCATTCACAAGCCCCTAACCTGAATGATGACATGGGGCCCTTGCAACTTCTATTTCATATTCCCATTAATGAGTCAATTCCCCTACCCTTCATGGGGTCATGGCTGGCTATGTTTGAAATAGAAAGTAGACAACGGAGCAAAAAGAAATCTAGAAAGGAGTAAGATTTTCTTAAAATTAGTAAATTTGGAACCAGGATTTTTGCACTTAAACTAAGAAATTACATCTTGTCCTAGATCATAAATCTAAAATTACTTGAAATTATCTGCTTTTTCCTATTTTAAGTGCAAACATACTTGTTCCATTGGCAGATAATTTTACTTGGCAACAAATATACATAGGTGAAATATTCTGAATTCAACTTTAACTTATGAAGAGATCACTTTTTGCTTTGAAGTTTTTACTCTTCAATTAAGAAAAATATATAGAATGACACTAGATTACATTAGATTAAATTTAGCTTTTGCAGAATACTTTTGCTGAATTGTAGCGCCACGCCAATCTAGATTACTTGTAGCTAAACATTTTATATTAGGTTTAATTTTACACAAGCAGCCACAACTAGAACACCCACATTTCATTCCCGCCCCACTCCCTGCACTCCTGTAGGACGAGCACATGAGCAGGTTTGGTAGTGCCACCTCTGCTGGCTTTCGAAAGTGGATAATTTGCACTCTGATGACGACTAATCAATGGACACTCTAACCCCATTATAACTTCTATGCCTTTGTCAAGTGCCTGTAGTCCCGTGGGCCCTGCCGCGACTACAATAGCACTTCATCATACGGCAGCTTGTTCCACTGTTCCAACTCTGCTCCCTCCACTGGGCTGTTTCCAACACAGTTACTCAAGTCTGTAGTGTTTTGTAGGAAGATAAAGGGTACTAAAAATACTTCTTAAAATGGGTGGCATAACTGAACATTTACAGCTGGAAATGAATCAATGTTTTTGGAAATTATTTTGGTACATATCAAGAAATTGGGGAAATAAATATACTTTAAATGGGTTACTTTATCAGAAACTTTATTGATTAAGAAACTAGCCCAAGTTTCTAAAATACAAAGTAAAAACAAGCACCTGCAGTAACAGGGTGTACGGGGAGTTGGGCCCACTGTCCATAATCATTAAGAGCAGGTGATCGGATTTTGGGGAAGGTTAGTGGAATGTGGGGAAACAAAGTTCAGCCACAAAATGTACAATCCGTTGTTCGAACTGTTTGGAAAAGGTGAATATGTGTTTCCATGGTCTGTCTTAAATTATTTGGAAATCTCAGGAAATCACCGATGTTGACTGACTGGAGGTCACAGTAGAACGAACTCTGAAGGCGAATGTCGAACTATGTCGTCCTGTGATGTTTACCTGGAATTTAAAACTGTGTTTCAATTATAAAAGTGCCTATTGTGTGACAATTTGTCCTATCGACAAGCCATTTGTAATTTAAGAACTTGTAAAAATAGTCAGTCGGCACAAAGGGATTGACAGAACATTTTGATATTGTAAGCTCTGTAATGGTAATGTTTTGGGAGACGAGTTTCATTTATTATGTGAATGTTTAAATATTGATGTTGTTTCACACAGAGAGAAATATCTGCCTGAATATTATATAAGACATCCTTTAATGTTTAAACTGATATTACTGATGCAAAATGAAAATCAAACGGTTATTTGTAAACTGGGTGCTTTTTGAAAAAGGTCCTGCCTTTGTTAAAATAGTATTTGTGTTTGTACGGAATTGCTTTTTCTGTTTTCTTATTTTGTGCTTGTGATTCATATCATGAATGTGGTCATGAGCATTAAATGAATAAATAAATATACTATTTTGAGTATTTTAACAGTCAAGTACATAACCTCAGAGCATAGAGTGTATACTATTGATGGAGAGCTAATTGTCGATCTCCCGTTGAAGCCATGCTAGCATACGGGATTGTTCCTGGAAGTGCTCATTGACTTACATGTTAACCTTTTGGCCCCTCTTTAACTCATTATTGGAGATAGTGTTGTTAATATGGCCCTCAAGTTCTAGTCTTACCATGCACTACACCATCCTGTTGTTTGTCTTTTGATATCTTCAACATTATTTAAGATATAAACAAAAATAACTGGCCAATCAGGTGCCTTCATTCATCGAGGTTGGCTGTGGGGCCTGGTTTGATTGACAGCCTGTCCTTGCCACCGTCCGTGGGGTTCACTAACCTTGCCTGCAAGCTGAATTCTCGCGGTATTTGTGATTTCACAAACACACGAGAATCCATCTTGCCCCGAGCCGCTAAAGTGTTTGAGCCAGGACCACCAGTGGGACGGAGCCACGAAAGCAGCAGGTGCCGAGCAAAACAAACATTTGTTTCGAAAATAAGGTAGTGTGGGTTAAGGTGCCTTCAACCCGCAAACTCATGCTACAAAAAAACGCAAAAACCACTCGACGACATTATGATGTACAGCTCAGAGCCACTATCTAACAAACAACTACGAGCAAAACTCCGAACGGATTCGTTTGGAGTGGTCCCAGATTGATATTGTGGAGAACTCAACTGCGAGTGCTACACAATGTCTATCTGGCTCTTGCCAGGTTAGGGGTTCACACCGTGTGACAAGAACCTCACTCCTAATTGGCTCTGCGGTTGCCATGAGAACATACGGCACATACCAAATGTGGAAATGTTTCCAAAAAAGCAAAATGGCGGTGGTTCAAATGCTAGCATGAATTGGCTTCATTAGCCCGCGCTGAACACAATGGGGAAAGTCACATGGGCTATGTCCATCTCTATTAATGGTTTCGGACCAATCATGTGGCAGTATTGCTGTGAGTGGGCGGGTTTTACATAGCCCACAACAAAATGCACACATTATTTAGTGCTTTAGTGCTTTGTTATTAGCTGTGATCCATTGTCTGATGTTTGAGCTTTATTTGCTTGATTTACATTTTTGCATTTTTGTTGTTAAGTTTTTATTACTTTTTTAGGTGTTTATGTGATGTGTTTTTTGTCATGTTCAGTGCTTTGAGACTCACTGTGTGTGTAAAAGGCGCTCTACAGATAAATATTGATTGATTGATTTACTAAAACAAGGTTGACTTGGTCCAATCAGCAGCAAATATCCCTCTGATAGTATGTCCTCTTCCAGAACTTCAGCCCGGACTCCAGATTGCACTGTAATATCACTGACTTTTGCCAGGTTTATGTTTCAATTTGTGCATTTCTTTATTTAAGTGTTGGACATGTTTTGTTACATCGAATCACACATTTTTGCTAGTGTTTTTGTGTGTTTTGAAGTTCAGTAAATACGTCATTCACACAAAAAGAGTCTAGATCTTACATTATTGCAAAGGCAGACCAATGCATTTGTCCGACTGTGCAACATGTTTCCTGAAAATCCAAAGCTCACCATCGGCTCATGCAGAAACAGTGGAGAGGCAAAGGATCAGATTGATCAGTAGCCTGTAGTGGGAGGGTGTATTTGCTCGACCCAGATTCATAACTAATGAGCTTAAAGAAACAGTTATGTAAGAAAAGCCATGTTAAAAGTTGAATGTGCCCTTGTTACTAGCACTCAGACCTACGTATCTCAACTGAACTGACTATGAAATTTCCAAATCAGTTCAAAAGATTGGCTCCCAGATAATGTAGGCTAATTTACATGTCTTCAAAATTCAAATAATAAAAAATGTAGTCAATCAGAAGACTGCGCTCTCTCGGCGTATCCCAGCATTGGTATCAGAGCAGCACCATTGTTACCATTCGTCCTAATTAGCGGTAAGTATATGCCAGTCCTGTCCAACAGTACTAGAGCGCTAGATGAGATACAAACCCAGAAGCCAGAGAAGAGAAGAAAAAAGAGGAAAAGATGAAACACGATGGGCCGAGCTTTTGATGAACCTAATAATGCAACAAAATCTGTCATTTACATCAAAAAGAGTGGCTATTTTAAGCTCCTCCAAGCATGAAGTCACTGAGGGTGAAAAAGTGTAAGACTCAAATCAAAGCCCAGTGAAAAAGCTTTTGATCATAAATTAACCCGGCTTACAAACAATGGCAGCGAACGAACTGCAAATCTCACCTAAAAATATGTGCAATAGTGAGAGGAATAAAAACGCAAAGCACAATCTGAAAAGAAAAGCAGCAAAAATCATTTAGCAACAGGGTCCGTTTGTCTTGGATTCCATTCATTCTGTCAATGTAAACTTATTTATATTCACAATATAAGCAATATAACAGATAAGTGATCTGTACTCTGTAGTTGAAGTGTAAGACGTTTTGCTCTTCATCAGAACTTCATCAGCATTGAGCACAATTGAGACGCTTGTGGGTTTTTTAAGAAGAAACCAGCAGGAGGAGTTAACCTCTCTTGGTTCTAAAGGTTGGAAAAACATGTAACACACGTAATTACTGCTTGTTACCTTCCTATTGACTTACCCTGGGCTTTATTCTCAGGCTGTTCACACTTATCTATGGCCCTGCTCTGGCCACTGGCCCACTTCATTAGCATGACATGGGGATGGTTTCTGTCGAAGGATGTTGTTGTAGACTGGGGCTAAATTAAATTTAATGCCCTGCTCAGACCAAATGCTGCATGGGCTTCATAGGCGTCAGGTTTACATTCAAAATGAATGGTTAAGGCCCGTCAAGAGATCAGGCGGCGCGAAGCGTCCTGAGCTTCGTGTTCGCGGCAACCAATCAGAGAGAGGCTCACTCTAGTGACGCAATGACAAATTTCATGTGATGATACAGGAAGAAGCAGGAAACAAGGGAGAAGCAGCTATCGCCACAATGCCCTCCTGATAGCATAACATTGACAGCGTTTACATCCTGTCTATGCTCTCACATGAATCATACTGCCATTTTAGCACTGTGAGTCAAAAACTGCCCTCATTTTAACCAAATATATCTCTGTGGCTCTAATAGCCAGCTGCTGTCTACTTGCTGTGCGGTCACACCCCTCCCCCAGTCTTCTCACCTCTTCACCGAAGGAGAGAAAAAAGCGGGGACAGCCTGGGCTTATTATACACTGTACATCCATGGGCAGAAGGCCCAAGGAGCAGGGTGCAGTGTACATGGGGACAAATATATGAAGGAGTGCAGAAAAGAGAAAGTGAATGTGAGGGCACTGGTAATAGAGTGCATGAGAACTGTGGGGAGTCAATCAATCCTCCACGCGTCATGGGCGTTGTCTCTGGTGACCCCAAAGTGACATGCGACGACTTCAAAATAAACAAGCGTCCAAATCTGGTGTTTCGAGCCGTAGGTGTGAATGCAGCATAAGTCGTCCTTTGCGGTTCATGGATGTCTCTCTTAACAAACATGGCTTCTTTTACCCCGCGCTCAATCCATCTATTCTCTTTAGCTAAAATCTTAACTTCACTGTCCTCAAATGAGTGATTGGTGGCTTTGAGACTGTGGGCCATTAGAGCTTTCTCTGCGGTGCTGATAAAGCCTCCCATGAAGATTCAATACAATATTCTTTATTTGTCAAACCATGTTAATGGTTCGAAATTATGTTTCTCTCATCCTTGATTGTGGAGCGGGGGGAGGGGAAAGAGGGAAGGGAGGGAGGGGAGGGAGTTCAGCTTCCCGATGGCCCTGTGTAAAACTGAAACTGAAACTGTTCCTCAGTCGACTGGAACTGACCCGTAGATTCCGCAGTCTCCTCCCTGAAGGCATCACACTGAAGAGACTGTGTGATGGGTGCGAAGGGTCCCTGGCGAAGAAATTTGTCTCTCCAATATAAGGTTCTTTGCATTTTTCTTCCTTGCACTGGATTGAATAAACTACATTACTCTGTTTTGTGGCTTGGCTTTAATAGAACAGATCATATTAATCTTATTTTTTGTTGACATAGGACACATTGACAACCATACTAGCTGCAATATACTTGGTTGTAGTAGTTCTATGCCAATATCTGAGCCAGATTTTGTACTGTTTTTTTCTTCTTTTTCTTTAAAAAGTAAAGTCTACAGGTGCCTGGCTTTCTTCAATACCGATGAATGGAAACGTGGCCAACTTACTACATCTGCCCAGCAATAAAAGCCATGATTGAGACGAAGCTCAAGTTTTGTTTTGTTGATTGCCAAGTGTGTTCTTGAAAGCAGTCGCTTCGCACTAAACGAAACACATAACAAAAAACGACTCGACCATTAATGCTTTTCACAGATTGTTCCTAATTGTGTTGTAACAAGGAAGTAATTTATCTGCTGTAATTTCGGTGGCTCATCAAGCACCTAACTGAAGAGCTGATGAGATTCAGGGGCACAGTTCACCCAGATGTCAGGGTAGATTTACTTCAGTGGAGGAGACGAGCGCAGATAGATTCACTAAAGTTGCTTTCATCAAGGTGTATTATGAAAGAGCTCCCTGTACAATACACGATAGTTTTGCCAAATTGTTGTTACTGCAAAATTAGGTGACGCGATATCCATATCCAGAAATCCATATAACCTTTCACAAGCAGCCACTATATACCGGAAATATCGCTCAAGTCTTCCAGTTCTGCTCACACAACCTGAAACAAAAAAAACACTTGTTTTTTTCTAGTGATTTCCTAATTTACTTCCATTTTTAATTGTTTCAGTCGTGAATTCGCATGTTTAAGTCTTGTTTTAATACAATTGGATTAAAAAAACAAAAAAATTCATATTGAAGTAAAATATTCAAATTATATTCTGTACCGTATTTTCCGGACTATAAGTTGCACTTTTTCTCATAGTTTGGCTGGTCCTGCGACTTATACTCAGGTGCGACTTATATATGAATTAAGATGTTACGTTAACATACCAGACACCTTTTCAGTTCATTGTTTATGCTTGGTGTAGCTGAATAACCATCAGTGTGTTACGTTAGCACCGTACACCCATTCAGCCTGTTGTTCTCTATTCTATTGTTATTATTATAAATTGCCTTTCAAGATGAAATGTCTGTTCTTGGAAATGTTTTTTTCTTCTTCATTATGCATGTTTTGGCTGGTGCGACTTATACTCCGGTGCGACTTATAGTCCGGAAAATACGGTAGTTATTGTTACAGAAAATGCATGAAACACAACATTGAAAACAACTTGATAACACTGATATTGTAACCAAAAATCTATCAAAATTGCAATACAGTACATGCCTTTTGTAAATACTTCTCCTATATTAAAGGTAATGCACAAGCTGTAATAAAACTGAAATAAAATGACATAATTGTTCATGGCAATACTGCAAAAGTCAATTCAAAAATAAATGATGTAGATCTACGCTAAAGTAACACATTTTGACACATTAGGTAATATATTGCCTAACAGGTCCATCAATTATTGCTGATTCCTTGATGTGAGTACAGCATGTCGCACAATAGGTTGCTGTGCTCTAACAGCAGGCCGACTCATTAGGGCAATAATGTCCTCACAAAGATGGCAACTTCAACAGCTTGATCGCCTTGAAAACAATTAAGCCGCACAATCGCTATTGGAAAAGGCCTCCATTACAGTTAATGTGTGGCTGCGTGCTGTCAGGGCGCTGTTTAGCACACAGCACTGGACTGCGCCATTACAGCTCCCAGATCTTTAGCTTAAACACTCAACGATAAAGTGTGTTGCGACGATGGCAGAGCAGGGACGGCACGATCTTAGGATAAAGATGTAATTGTAATTACAACCATGGAAACAATGGCAATCAGACTTGAGATTGGTTGTAATTTTAAAATCCAGATTTCTGTTCACGGTGCAAAACCATTAACGTTTGTGAAAGGGGAGAGAAATATGAACTGCGCAACTGATGCAGGAAACACATACATTTCGTGATTCAACATTCTTGTAGAGGGACAAAATACATACATTAGCAGGATATTTTGTGAAAGGTTTTCAAAATGCTACTTGCAATTCCAACTTGAAAAACATGTAATTATGCAACGGTATTACCAACACAAGCCTCTATTCAAAAAAAAAAAGTGAATATTAAAAAAAATATGGTTTGCAGATCTGAAATGTAACATATAACGTGATGTTATAAAAAGTTCATACTGTCTTCTTAGTTTAAACCAGGGGTGCCCACAGTTTTTTCCATGGGGGGCCAGGTAACATAGGGCCAAATACAATATTGTTTCACATGTAAAGATCAAATTTAAACATCTATCTTTTTTATATCCTTTAATTACAGTGCTATTGAGTAGGGCATGCTGCTTCGGCGTTCTTAGGTTCTTCTGACAGTCTATTCACTCACAAATTAATTTAAATAACTTACAAATCTAAGCACCATCTCGAGGGCCAAATCAAACCCCTTGAAATGCCGAAGTTGGCCTGCGGGCCCCACTCTGGGCGCCCCTGGTTTAAACTGTTTTTAACAGGTTAGCTGAACCTGCTTGACTAGTGTTCGGCTAACTTCCTATAGCCTTCATCAGAAGCGTCACATGATGATGAAGTGAGGCCTCTTACAAGGATTGTCCATTCAGCAGGGGAAGCTTGTGCCTTCTCCAGGTGTGAGAAAGGGTGTATGCTCCGTCGTCCCGGTTCACACACCAAACTCAGACAGCTATTAGTCAGACTTATGGGCATCATACACCCGGACCATGAATGTGATGTCATTTATGAAATACCATGCTTATCATGCAATAAAACATATGTGGGGGAGGCAGGGAGACCATTCAACACTCGAAAGAAGGGGCACCTGAAGGAGTGTGAGAAGGAGACAGCCAACAGACAAACAAGAGCAATGAAAGAACAAGCACTAACCTCAAATCAGCCATATCCGGTCACTGTAAGAGGGAGAACCACATTATGGACTGGGACAATGCCAGGTTCATCCATGCCATTAGTAACCAGGGCTGGATCAGAGAAGCCATCGAGATCAGGAAACGTGCACCAACCTGGAGGCGGAGTCAGTCAGTAGGGGGCGCAAGCTTCTCCTGCTGACTGGAAAATCCACATGATGAAGGCTACAGGAAGTTAGCCAAAACTAGTCAAGCAGGTAAAACAAACCACCTGTCTTACTAAAAGAACATTAAAAACACCATTATGTAAATAGGTTTTAGGTATTTTTTTGCTCCTAATTAAGTGTTTGTTAACTTTGTCCCTACATATTTTAAAGATTGAAAGGTTTTTAATCTTTGTATATGAATGCACAACAATACCCACTTTTAATCAGCCTAGAGATTCATACAAAGCTCTTCAAACTGATGTGTGAGTCAGGCATGACAAATGGCTGCCTCCTGCGCCCTGTGTGCACATCACCTCCGTAAATAATTCATTTAGCTCAGCATGAAAAACGCATGTCAATTAGGCAGGTTTATTCTCCCTCCGACTCAAACAGCAGGGCACGTGCCAGCTGGAGTCACAGAACGAACATTATTTAACTATTCTGGACATCCTGGCTCTGTCTCTGCGCTTTGTAAAATGGGTTTAATGTAAATTCAACTATGGAGGCTACTTTAGCTTGATTGTATCCCTAACTCGCCACATCAGGTTTGGGACAGGCACAAGAGTACAGTAGATTGACATGTGACACCTTAAAGCTGGCTGGACATGAATTACTTGTTTCAAAAGGTTTTGTTGTAAGTTAACTAAATCATTTTTATAATTACATCTGTAGTATTGTAATTCATTCAGGACATAAATAAAATAGATAGAAGAAAACATGATTATATCAATCAAACAGTCTTGACGCTGCTTCAAAATGCACTTGGGCTTATTATACTGTAATATAAACCCACCCATTGAAATGACACATACATACCATAATTAAAACAAAGTACATTTATTAAAATGGAAACAAAACTTGTATCAGCTCATTAACAAACTGCATCCTTCATAGGTTCAATTACAGAGCTTTCTTTTTTGGTTTCATTATTTGGATTCTGTTTACTATTAAAAAAGCAAGTCTTTAATTTCTTTTTAATTACAGGAGACCTGCTTGATTTTTAAAATAAATGGCCCCGACTGTCACCAGCACAGCTGATGTCAGCGATGACCCCTATTGTTAACGATTTGTTTATTCATTTAACCAAATGCTTTATTTATAAACAAGTATTCACAGGCTTGTTCTGGAGACAATTATGAACAATATCAGAGCAAATATCCACAGGGAGAACAAGCAACGACAACAAAGAGACGGCAGCTTTGATAAGTCGTAAACATAATGTAAAAACATGGAGAACGTCTGTTGTTTTACATCTGTCAAATAATGATTCAAATGCTTCTGAATCTTCAGGGACAGATGGAGAACATAAAAACATTTAGCTGAACACGGAATAAAGAGGAACAAAGACAGGAGCTCTATGCCTGCTGGCTAGCATCTCGCTGTTGGCTCTCTTGTCTGTCTTTCTGTCGGTAGTGAAAAAGACTGGTCGTGTCGATTTCATCTGCATAACGAATGGCCTCTGCAAACAGCTTCACCACCTGGAAATGAAGCAACATTAAAAGTACAATAGGAGTACAAAATACCAAGTATAAAGTGATTTCATTCCTAACCTGGTAGTTTGTGATGAGGGGCACACCGTGGTCCACAGCCATTCTACGGATGAGGAAGTTGTCCTTGATGAGGCGAGTGTTGTTATTGGGCAGGTTCACTACGAGGTCGATATCTCCATCACTGATGAGTCTGAAGAGACACAGACAAAGTAAACATGAGTGACAAACACAAAACATCTATGAAATAATAGCAGTTGACTTAGATCTGGACAAATGTTTGCTATGAAATGGTTACAAAATAAATCACAAAGATAGCAATTAGCCTATACTGTACCTCTGCAAACACTCTTTTACAGTTTCATAGTGATCTTCTCTCAAATGGTAAAGCTCCAAGATGAGCTTCAGATAACAGTGAACTGACTTTACAACATACTGTAAAATGCAAATAATCACAATCGGAATAATCACACTTGCCATAAAAAGTTGCAAGTAGATACAGTATTTTAGATATTTTTCCAACATTGCCCAGATGCACCTTTGACCAGGACTAAACCACAACTAAACCAGGACTAAACAACAAGTACACCAGGTCTAAACCAGGTCTTAACCAGGACTAAACAAGGTCTAAACCAGGACTAAACAAGGTCTAAACCAGGACTAAACAAGGTCTAAACCAGGACTAAACAAGGTCTAAACCAGGACTAAACAAG
>OMNZ01108568.1:8532-33464 GCA_900303255.1 Lesueurigobius sanzi
AAAAATTACGAAAAAAATAAAAATGTGACAAAAATTATGAAAAGACGACAAAAAAGGAAGAAGAAATACAAAAGAATGATGGAAAATGAATACGACAAAAAAAAAAAAAAAAAAAAAAAAAAAAAAAAAAAAAAAAGAAAAAAAAAAAAAAAAAAATAAAAAAAAAAAAAAAAAAAAAAAGAAAAAAAGGAAAAAAAAAATTTAAAAAAAAAAAAAAAAAAAAAAAAAAAAAAAAAAAAAAACCTGCCATCCACCATCTGGGACAGTCCTACAGTGCACAGAAGGGGGTCCAAAGGGAAATTTGGTGAGATCTGAGCTGAGCAGCAGCAGACCATCCTGCTCGGTGGTGTCCCGACAGAGCTGCTGCTGATCGCACTGCCCCAGGCCTGGTGCGGCTGCACGCTGCCGTCCGAGCGGCATGTCAGTATGAGACAGGCCATCCCTGACCTCTCCAACGCTATGGGCCCCCCAACCCCATAGAGGGGCCTCCGCTCCATCACATCCCTTCCAATTACTGACATCCTGCCGCCTTTGAACACTCAGGAATCATAGTGAAGAATAGCAGAGGTCAGGCTGCAGATGGAGAGGGCTGGAAACAGCAGAGTTGCAGTAAGAAGGGAAGAAAGAGAAAAGAAGAGTGAAAAGCTATTTGTGTCATTGATGCCTCCACGGCCCTCTGCAGAGCCGTCATCCTTCTCAAGACTCCTGACTGAAGCCTAATCAGGAGCAACTGTTTCAACAACAAAGAGCAGGCCAAGCTGAGGTAAAAATGTCCCTCTGATGCTTTAACCAGAAAAGCAACAAACCCCTCACTGTCTAATGAAAAGCAGGGGCTATTAGCTTATGTAATGCATCTTATTTTCTGTGTGTTTTTCAACAGCTCATCTAATAAACATGTGGTAAAAGCAGGACTTTCCCAGTCAAAATCCTGCTAAGGTCTCTTCCCAGTCATGCTGTGGAGGAGCCTTATCGACTGTGATTATGGGTCACATTGTACTACAGTTATAGTGCAGCGCCTGCAGTTTAAGCTCATAAAACGGACATCACAGTCATGACAATCAAATGTCATCATGGATGCGCTTCCTTAAAAGTGGCAAAAAACGATAGTTTCCTCACCAAAAACATATCTGGAGTTATTTTTTGCCTCATTGATGCCGTTTTGAGTAACCCTGTTTACTTTGGCCATTTTTTCTTCTGCAGATGTGCCCCAATCTGTTTCACAATAGCTCATCCTCTGAAAAATGTCCACCACATGAAACATTGACTTGTTAGCATGCTGATGGGTAAAAATGGAGGCTTGTGTATTGTTTTTAGCATGTTTTGTTTCCAGCAGAAGGAACTTCAACCAAAGTTTGAAATGCAAACAAACCCTTGGTGAACATATTCTGCTGGAGTCCCATTAAGCAGGGTTATATATGCTGTATCCACTTTATTACAATGCATGTTGCTAATATATTGTGACTGAATTCCTACTAGAAATAAGAAACTGTTTTAAGTTCTTAATAGCGTTCATTCATGACTGTTTATTGACGCATTAGAGACCACAGCTGGAATATATGGCATGGAAGAGTCATCTCCTTTGAATCATTGCTAGATTAATATATTAATGGCGCTATAGCACACTTGTTGTGTGTGCTTATGTGTGTGCGCAGCAGAGTTTGACTGGTGTTGAAAACTATTAGGCAGCTGTGGAGAGGCGCTGCGCTGAGAATGAGTGATGAATTATTGAAGTAGCTCTTTGGTGTGAATGAAGTGTTGAAAATGGCCATTGCCACAGAGCACCACGACATTCCTGTACACGGGCGCCCGTCAAGAGCCCAGAGTCGGTCCTGTTGACTAATTTTTATTGAGTGATAAGTACAAATGGTAGGATTTTTGGCTGTGAGAATACAGAAAACGGCACGTAATTTTGATTGTTGTGGGAAAGTAAGAAGGGTGGTGTATGTTGAAAGGCCCCAGAGAGCCCCATTTGCTCCTGACAGTGCAGCAGCTTTTCTTCCATTAAACTAGAGGTTTTTTAAGTCGTCAGCTTCACTCTGCTTTTCAACTTGTGGATGTTTCTCCTCTCTTCCCAGTCACTTCTTTACGCAGACATGCTCATCTGTCCATTCTCGCTAATAATTGTTTCACCAGCGAGGACCACAACCTGAAATGTGATGAGCAAGTACAATTTTTATTAAACAAAAATAAGTGGGAGAAAATGGAGTATGCTGTATTTATTCAGGGCAACTGAGACAAAACAGAGGACAAGGTGAGTAGACAGGACGCTTAGATAAAGTGGTGACCGGAAGAGGCAAGTGTAAGGTGTGGTCCTGCTCCTGAACTTAAGATAACAGTCTCATCTTCATTAGGTATAGTGATAAAAGGGAGTTATGCATTTATTATCAAGACAATTGTAGCCATGTTTTACCATCTTTACACTGTGTTAGGGTTACAATAATCATATTATCATTTAAGGCTCTATACCTGATTATTTTATTACAAATATTGAGAGCGTAAATGTAATTCCTAACTTTCCTAACACATTTCAATCCATTTTTTTTCATAGAGATGAGTTTATAAGCAGAATTCACAATTCTTTTCTTTCTTTCTTTCTTTCTTTCTTTCTTTCTTTCTTTCTTTCTTTCTTTCTTTCTTTCTTTCTTTCTTTCTTTCTTTCTTTCAATTACACAAATACTATTTTAACAAAGGCAAAACCTTTTTCAAAATGGCACCCAGTTTACAAATAACCAGTAAATCAGTAATATCAGTTTAAACATTGATGGATGTCTCACATAGAATTTAGCCAGATATTTCTCTCTATATAAAACAACATCTCGTCACCCAAAAGATTATCATTGCAGAGCTTCCATCAAACATAATATCGGGATTTTCTGTCAGTTCCTTTGTGCCGACCGACTATTTTTGCAAGTGTGTTGTTGCGGGTTCTTAAATTACAGATGGCACGTCGATAGGACAAATTAT
This sequence comes from Lesueurigobius sanzi, assembly GCA_900303255.1. Lineage (NCBI taxonomy): Eukaryota > Metazoa > Chordata > Actinopteri > Gobiiformes > Gobiidae > Lesueurigobius > Lesueurigobius sanzi. The sequence goes on from OMNZ01108568.1 coordinate 11,497, forward strand.
CACACAATGGGTACTTTTCTAATTTAAATACAGTCTTAAATTCAACGTAAACATCACAGGACGACATTCTCCTTGCCATTTGTGTATGGTCCTGCAGATTTTGTTCTACTGTGAATTTTCAGCCAGATAAGCCAGATTCACTTTTTAGTCACTGTCACAGAAATGTAAGACAAGTAGCCTGCCAACTCATGACTGTCTTTACAATATACTAAAAGAAGACACTCCTTTAAATAAAGTAGGTGTGTCTTATAATAATCACCATGCATTACTCTTTAAGCTATATTTCCATTCCGCGATGCTATTAATGTGCAGAAGTGGAACCGATTCATTTTGCAAGTTCTAAAATCCTTGAAGTCCAAATCCAGATCTCCAGACTCTCTACCTTTAGCTCATCTGAAAGGATACAGTGAATTTCCCCTTGTTACAGCACAGTCAGTGATCAGTCACTGTGATCCTGCTCTTTCAAGTCTTCCCTGTTTTCAAAGGGCTGTTGCCGTCGGGGGGAGTGTGAACAGGAATCTGAACCAATGCTTCTCGACAGCGGGGTCGCTCCGGCATGTTCCCCGCCAACAGCACCGACGCAGGAGGAGGGAGCGAGGAGGAGGAGGAGGAGGAGGAGTGGGGCTCTCAAATACACATCAAACATGAAAGTCACCTCACTCCAACGGGGAGAAATAAGCGCCACTGAAGGAAAGGTAACAGCCGGCTGCGGGCGCTACGGCGAGTTGCTAGGAGACGGAGATGCGGTGTGCGGCGGAGAGGAGGTGATGTGGAGGGATGGGCATGAGCGGATCGCTGGTGCGCGCTTCTCAGATGGAGCCCACTGACACAGAAAGATACTCTGACGGCTTAGAGCTGCATGTAAACACGGCACCACATGAGGGGGAGAAGAGCCTGGGACTCGGCTACACAATATAACAGCACAGACATGAACAAACCCAGAAGAAATACATTCCTTTGTTCAGATTTGCATGTGGTTTTGTACAGTCACTCTATAGCCGGAGTAAATTCATGCCACATACCTAAAAAAAAACAAATCTCCACTATACAACTCAACAATTTTGTCCACGGCTGTTGCTAAATGCACTTTTTATCAGTTTTCTATGCTGAATTGTTTTGTTCTCACCTTAAGAGGTCTTGTCAACAACTAATCATATCTAGTATAGTTAGAGATGTCAGTAAAGAACCTTAACCAAACACTGAAAAAGATCTTGCCATAAAAAGGCTACACATTTGAAATCCATGCCATAAAAAGTTGATTATAAAGTACGCATACACTCTGAAAACACTTGACTTAAAGATACCCATAATATTTTTTGATGATTACTGTGAGAATCCCGAGGAGCTTGTTTTTCTGTCGTGTACGTAGTCTTACCTGGATGCCCACACAGCCCCTCATCTCTCCACTCAGAAAGTGCTTTACAGTTGTGTGCAATAGAAGGCAGCTCGCTTGTCACCTTGACCCACCGCTGAACCTGCTATATTTGACACGAGCGTGGCAGAGCAATGGGATACAGCAGCCAGCATCGTGCTACTTGTTCAGTCAACAAGAAAGCTACTCAGGGTTCACTCAACCTCCTAATTTCTGCCCGGCATTCCGCCGCCCAGCAGCAGGCTCACTTCAGGATCATCGTGGGGATCGGGCATGACGTTATGTTGGCTGTGATCTCACTCCCGAAGTGTGGAGAGGGGAGCCGTCTGGGGAACGATCCAACCTGCCCACTGGTTTTAAATGGAGCGGTGCATGGGGAGGAGGATAACTTCCTTATCTAAAGTATTCCAAGGGGAGGACACAGACGCTTTCTTTCCCGTTATATCATTATATAAACATGAAGATTTGGCACAGGTTAATGGGCTCTGTTTCGTAATTCTGTCTGCGGAGAACCAAAAACTAGCCGCCTCCTTGTCTAAATTGTGGTGTTTTTAGATAATCAGCCTTATTAATGTTTATTATGTGCTTTTGCTCTATGTAGTCCCTGTTTTATAGTTCGGTCTGTCCGATCCTGGAGCACATCCCAAATAATATACTCTATATAAAATTATTATTTTCTAGAGTTATTTCAATGTATAAATTGTTGTTGTAGTGTGTAGACTCCATGCCTTTACTGGACCTTGCCCTTATGTCTTGCCTTAAACCCTAGAAGTTACTGGATTATGCGACCAAGAGTTATTAAGACTTAATAGTTCTGATGTTGTTGTCATAATATTAATCTTTATTTGATACAAAAATACAGGAGTGCTTTGACAAAGTATATTTTCTAGTTTAGAGTAATAACATGGCCTTTGCTAAATATCCTTTCTAGCACGACTGCCCTGTTTGTCTTTTCTCTCCACTGTTTTAGAGTCACATCCACTATTTTAGCATTCATGTCCATCCTCAGCGAGCCACAATAACAAGTGGTCTATTCAAATTAAATCAGTAATGCCATTGTCCATATTTCAGGCAGGTCATGGATTTTTATTTATTCAAAGAATGAAGACAGGTCGGTTCCTCTCACAATTATCTCTTTTCATTCAAAGAATGAATGTGCATGTCAGGGCTCCTTTTGGTACGCTTCTTTCTATCAGTGGTTCTCCCTGGCTCTGGCGGCTGCCCCTGCCATCACTGGTCGACAGTAGAGGTCGTTAGTGGAAGAGGGATGATGCCAAACTTGACTGGAGTCGAGCCTTATCTCTATTCTTTACACTCTCGCTTTTGTTTCAAGGGCTTTGTTTACACACGCCCCATTAATCACCTTCTGCCTTCCCACAATCCCAAGCATTTAAAGTGGGTGCTCGTCCTGAGGGGACAAAGCAAAGCGCAGGTGCCCGTGTAAATCTCTCTTCTTCTCCTCTCAGAGAAGGAAATGAAAATTCCTAGACCTCTGGTCACCTTCTCCACTCAGGTTTCCCTGTTATCTCCTCTTTCCTCAGCCCTTGGCCTTGATCCCTATCTGGACATATCAGTTTGGCCGGTTCCTCAGAGCGTTCTGATTACCAAACATTCACACTCACCCGGGCACGAGTCTGCTTGGCCCTGCTCAGGTATGGTCTGCCACATCTTATCTGGAGTTGGGTTTATTCCAGCCCAAATATACAAAATGGGGTGTTTACCATTCACAAAGTGCCAAGTCTTGCCAGGAACACTTACTTGAGCTAAGTACAAATAGTTGTAGAGCATTCCCTACATGTAAATGTACATGCCTCATCACATGTTCTGACGGCCCAGTATATTATGCACACAGAATGTTATTGAGCAAACATTAATCACACCACAGGAAGGAGCAGATAGAGAGGAGGAACTGCCCACCGACTGCTCCAAGGACTATGGGGGCACCTCTGCAAAGTCGTCTCTTTGGAGCCGTCCCAAATGATACTGATGGATGTCAGCCTACTGTATATGCATGTTGGACAAACAGTACTTCACAAGTCTAACATAAATGTAATTGTGCTAGTGCGGCTGGGCGATTCTTCATGTTCTTGTAATGGTGGATCCTCTTTTTAAATTGGACAAGCACATCAACACAGTCATCAAGGCCAGCTTCTTTCAGCTGAGGACCCTCGCAAAACTTAAACCTTAAGACCGTTGGCGGACTTTGAAAGAGCTATCCACGCCTTCATAACCACGCGTTTAGACTACTGTAACGGTTTGTACATCGGTTTGGACCAACGGTGTCCAAAATGCAGCAGCTCGACTGCTGACGAGAACAAAGCAGCGGGAGCACATCAGCCCTGTTCTCTGCACCTTACACTGGCTCCCTGTCAGCTTTCGTGTGAAATTCAAGGTCTTGTTGATTGTTTATAAGTGTTTGCACTCTTTGGGCCCTCCCTATTTGAGTGAGTTGTTGCGACCCTATACTCCTTCCAGAGCCCTGAGGTCAGCTGACCACCTCCTGTTAGTTGTCCCTAAAGCCAGGCTAAAGACCAAAGGAGATACAGCCTTCTCTGTGGCAGCGCCCAGACTATGGAACAGTCTCCCTCTGTCTGTCAGGTCCTCTCAGTCTGTAGGACAGTTTAAGTCCAGACTGAAGACACACCTCTTCACCTCTTTTTAATGTTGTTACTGTGAAGCACTTGGGTCAACTGAAGTTCTTTTAAAATGTGCTATACAAATAAACTTGAATTGAATTGAATTATTCCTCTTTCTTCTTTTTAGACATTGTTCAAAATAGTTAGTGCAAAGCTGTCTAATATAGACAGCTCGGAGCAAAAAAGAAAAAAGCCAAAGTAGGTAGACGATCAAGTAGCAGTGATGAAAGTCTGGGAGCACTGACAAACACATCTACTCCATTGGGCGGATCATAGGAAGTCCTTAACTCTAATATATTTTTTAAAGGCTACGCTCCATACTTTTTCTAGATCAAATCTCGGCAGCAAGTTTTATTGTGATCAGACACAATCCTGCAAACATGACCAAATAACGTGAGTAGAGCAAGTCACTTTTCTATGTTCATGCATTTATATTATTGTGGCCTTATGAAGCAAAATCAGCTATTGCGGACATACTATACTCATAAAACCACAGTATTGTAAATTTATCAAGAATAATGGAGCAAATCTCGACAATGATAGCGTAGAGCAGACAATAAAATATGCTGCGAGTTAGCTTGGGCAATCTTCAGATAATGTGTGAACTCGGGAATGGCTGTGTATTATCCATTCCTTGGCTGTATTTGGTCTGGAAGAGCACTAGATATGTGCCTTATATGTGGGGGCTCTTCACACAGCCTCGCTTAATTGCACAGTCAATGCATTCATCATTCAGAATGCGGAGCCCGGCCAAAATGAATTGAATTATCTGGCAGGGAAAACAAAGAAATGTACATAGGGTTTCGCTGTAATTTATTGTTGCGGGAGAGATGAGCAGGAGAGCGGGTAAGACGTGGAGACGCACGTAATCTAAAAGGGGGAAGAGAGATAGGAAGGTCTGGAGGAGGAGAGGGCGAGTGAGGCGAGTCAAAAGCAGCGTAGGGGGAGAGAGAGAGAGAGAGAGAGAGAGAGAGAGAGAGGAGACGGGAGGATGAGGAAGGACAGTGATAAAGCTGATGTCCGCAGGAGGAGGAGAAAGACCAGAGACGGGCCAGACACCTCTCCACAGATCCACACACAGATAAGGCAGACTGGATGTGCGAGTATCCATTTTCACAAGATGAACTGAGATAAGAAAGTGATATCTATCAAACATGTAAAGGCGAGAGGAGCATCCAGCGCCTGGTCAGCTGGATCGGAATTCCTGCCCAGTTTATCTTGTTGACCACTTTTGACACAAACGGCGTCTTGAGCATTTGAGACATGACTGTTGTTGCCTGTGCTCTCCCGGTAACGGTGTCTATTCTGATTCTTTCATAATTGTGAAGGGAAATGCATTTGGGAAGTAGCTCACCTGAAAGCGGGCTCATGAACAGAATACCACAAATGATAAAGAATACAAAGTTATACTGTTTGGACATTATTTTGGACTCTTCGGCATTACAGTAGGAAAACAACAAAAGTTTACACGCAGTAGCAGGTTAGCTACACTTAATCTAGTGAATGTTTACTTCCATTTTGTTGCCCAATAAAATACTGTATTTCCCAACATGTAATCATATACAGTTGAAGAGGAATATCATGAAAAGTAGAGAGTAACTTTATTCCACACTTGCGCTGTGAATAGGGGAAAAAAATAAATTGAGTGTTTTCAATTTGAAACTTTTTCTGTATATTACTGACATAAACATGAAAAAGAACTGTATTGCAAGTTTTCCATCATTTTATGTTTTCATATAAAAATAAGGAATTTTATGTATAAAAGGGTAAAAAAAAAAAGGGCTGTTGATATAGAGTTGTTGTTAGAGTATGTTAGTCAGTTACAAAAAAAATGTTTGGTTATGTTTTGGCATGGGTTTTTTTTTATTACATAACTAGACACTCTATGTGTCTAGTATGTGTGATTTTGGGAGCTCTGTGATGAACAGAACTGAAATAAATGATAAAAAACTCTTATACTGCAGTCCTTCGGTGCACCCCAAAATTGCCCCGTTTGTCAATAATCTAGAGCTTCCTGTTGGGCTTCCGCAATAAAATTCTCCATAAACATTTTGACCCAGAAATGTAAGTATCAGAAACGTGATGGGCTCAAACGCTAAGTGGCGCATGTTTCATAAAACACGCGTTATCTCCGTTTCTAGAAAAAAAAACAGCGATTTTGATGAAAACCAGCCTCTGTTTAGCTTGGGATTCATCAGGAACCGAGACATGTAGAAATTAATGGTTTTCACCCACTGAGAGTCATAGTATGTGTCCATAGCCATAACATAGAATAGGCTGTGGTGCTGCAAAAATCATCAAAAATGGTCTAGATTGCCGTGACTCTATGGCTCAATGTGTTAATAACTAGTTATTAGTTAATAAATCTGTAAAAATTCAAATTACGCCTTGTTTTTTGGGGTTCAAACCTCAATAAATCAGGCTAATGAGTAAATATTGAATCCCTCTGGACAAACCTTCAACATATTGTTACGTACAATACTGGAAAGTTTGGAGTCTGCAGGAGCTACTCAAGGGGAGATGTTGCCACAATGTGAGTAAAATGCATTTGATGGAGAAACGTTGAGTTAGTTCAAGAATTGCACTCATCATTGTAAATATTAGGTCATTTATTTGTTTCCAGGTGAAAGTGTCTTTGTTAAGAGAGCAAACTGAACCTAAACCTGAATTTGAAAAAAACAGCTTTGCCAGCAGTGTCTCCACTTGGCTTTCAGAGGCACAAGTCGGCAGCACAACATCAGAGCAAAACAGCAGAGATGTGATTCTTTTTTTTTCGTTTTCATGCAGAATCTATTAGTTGAGATCACGGAGAAGCCTCTCCATGTTTCAGACAGTATTGGTATCTTTTAAGCGTACATTTTGTGTTTGAAAACCCGGGTGTATTTTCAGGATATTCAGGGGGCGTGTGCCGCGGTTCCACAGTTCATTTCCATACTGGACATTCACGTGTGATCGTGTCATCATTTCCGACAGTATTCTCCTAGTAAAAAGTTTAAATTGCTTACTTTACGTTGTCTTCAGCTGAAGAATTCTCCCTTAGAAGTCCCAGTACGTCCCTTTCTGTCATTACCACAAGCTGATGTTTCTTTAGCGAGCTGCGGGATCCTCCGAGTCTTTGTGAGCGATCTTGCCGTGTTCTTGCCCAGGCAAGATGCCTGTGGTCCCGCGTAGGTCAGCGGCAAATCCCAGCCCATGTCTATGGAGCCTCCTGCCATGTTTATCCCCTTTTCCACAAACATAGTCCATATGAAAGTGGCGCCAAGTATCATGAATGAGAGAAATGTCCGTACTCCATCCGCCATTTGAGCATAGAAGCATAGCTCTTTTTTTTTCTCAGTAACAGCCAATGACAAAATGGACAACGGAAATGAGATGTAAATGAGGACCATTGTCTCAAACAAGCCAACTAAGAGGAGGCTTATCTCAGGATTATCTTCAAATGGCCACAACTTCTCTAAATATTATCAGATTTCCATGTGAATAACTGAAAATGCCCATGACTGTTGCCCCTATTTGCCATGAGCTGACATTGTGTCAAAGCTATATATCAAGCTCAGAGAATCACTCGTTGGTTAAATGACAAAACAAATCATAGCAGTTTATGATCTGGATGAATGGCCGCTCTCTGCTCTGTTCATTTAGTTGATATTTAAAAGTCGTAGGTGCTTACAGCCTTTTAATCCCTCAGTCAGCGCTGTATCCCCGCGCACCGACACCGACACACATTCGCTCGGCCCACATCTCCATCTCTCTCTGTTGACTGTGAAGTAATTGCGGTGAGTATTGAAGAGAAAGCTTGTGGAGCCGGTGGTGAAGGGGAGGGGGGGGAGGGGGCAGCGGACAGAAGAAAATCTATTTCCCAATACTATCTAACTGCAGCTTTCCTCCGATGGACTCGCATTCCTGGTAGTGGCTGTGTCCCATTGATTCCTTTCCAACATCATCTGAAAATCCATGAGCATAAAGGGCAGCTCCAGCAAGTACAAAGCACATAAGTGTACATCATGTTCCTTACAGATGCACCGTAGGGGAAAGCTCGCACCTTCGCTCACTTTCGGGGGATCTTTGGTGTTCGCATTATTTTAGCCACGGCCTTCGGAGCAGCGGGGAGTGGGAGAGATGGATTCCGACATGTGCGAGGAGGAAAAGGGGGGAAACCGTATGGATTATTGGACGCAGGTCGGGACATCTCCTGACAGTGCATTATACTGTAGGGAATGGAGCAATGCAGGTCCACATCCTGTTGCTTTGGAATAACTCACTCCTGGAAACCATATATCCGATTTGGACAGAATACCTGCTGATAGTATGTAGACGTGCAGCAAGGGCCAAATGTTACGAAAGAGGCAGCTAACAGATAATTTTACTTTCATCATGTCGGGAAAGGTCCGGCTAGAAGGGTCTATAGTCGTGGTTTTAGCTTCGACATCCTTCTTGAATTTATCATGACAACCAATGCGTCAAAGTAAATTATTCATTTCCAGTTATAATAAAAACTATTGGTAGTTCTTAGCCTGTTTAAGTAGTGTATAGTAATTCTTTACGCCATATTTATTCACAGTTCTGTTGATTCATGTATTAATTTTAGGTCAATCTCTCAAAAATTATTTAAACTATTTATAAAGGCAAAGTGCCTGTGACCCACTTTTGCGTCCCAACTCACCATTTGAGAACCATTGGTAGTAATCATAGGCAAAGATTCTTCAGTCTTCATCTGAAGTGTAGGACGTTTCGTTCTTTATCCCAAGAACTTCATCAGCAAATGAGCAGAATTTACTCGCTCGTGGGTCTTTTATGGAGAAACCAGTAGTCACAAGCATGTCAATTCTGCTCAGTGCTGATGAAGTTCGTGGGATAAAGAACAAAACGTCCTACACTTCAACTACAGAGTACAGATGAAGGCTGAAGAATCTTTGCCTGTACGACTGAGAAGTTACACAGACATTGGTAGTAATATTAATGTTGGTGTATGTAATCATTGTAGTTTTACACCAGTTTCAGTATTTTTTAAGACATTTCAGAGGGGAGGTTGACATATAGGGAGGACTCCATATGTAACTTATGTGCCCTTATGTACAGTATGGTTACTCAGTGACAGTTATTATTTCTTCTTATGCCGCAACCTGTGCCCATTAGCAGTAAGAAACTAACAGCCAATTTTTGCAGGATCTTAAAATATTGCACTGTGTTGCATTGTTTTCCCACTAAATCGCTGTCTCTAATTGCTGTTGAAAGTCTTGGTCTCAAATTTGGGCTGGATTTTCCCGTTGGAAGCAGGTTCCATAGACTTATCCATATTGTCCTACACATATCCAAGCGATGATGCGAGACGGTGCCAAACTGCTCCGTCTTTAGAGTGGGAGTAGACTAGTCTGTTCCTCCCACTGCTAATGCTCGCCAAGGATTTACAAATTGCTCCGTGAAAAGATACACATTGTACTGTATGCTTAGGAGCCAGAGCAGCACAGCCCCAGATAACACGTTTTTACAGAAATATTTCCTACACATGCTCGAGCGGGCAAGAGCGAAAGACGGGAAGTGCTCCAAGGGACATTTGAAAACATTGCTATGTCAATCAGAGCTATTGATCAGATTTGGTGCAAAGCATCTAATGATGATTATTTCCTGACTGCAGGCTTCCTCAAAGGTGTTAGTGGGAAATGTATTGAGCATTAGTTAGTTTGGTATCTATAGCCACCACACGCACTGGCAGATCAAAAGTATCGGTTTTATCTGATAGACTTTCTAATACAACCTGACAGACCCCTCTGCAAATGACAGCATCAAACTGGGCTCATGATTCAACATTTCTATGTTTTCTTTGTTTGTTTTTTTGGTTCTTAAGCCCACTCACTGCCTCGTGTCCAATCAGAAAGCCCACAGAGCCTTGGGTTGCCAGGTATAGTGGCTAAAACCAGTAGACAATACACCTAATAATAGAGTGCGCATGCATGATACCCTACCTTTAACCCATGGGTCATTTGGAAAGTATTCTTTCTACTTTGGTACTGTATGCAGCTCTAGACTCTTTATAATAGGACTGTCTGGTTGTATAGTATTCAGAACAAAGAGAAAATGAAAAAAAAATGTGAGTAGGATTTTATCAGAATAGTTCATTTTTGCATTATCAATTCTTATATAACGTAAAACACAAACCAACACTCAAAGAAAGACTGAGGGTCTGTACCTCTCTTTCTGTTCTCAAATTGACTTAACTAATGTTGACACACCCAGCATGCCCACAAAGTAACTGCGATGCCCAATAGAATATTTGCATTGGCTGCCTCACACGTTGCCATAGATAAACATGGTGAGACACAAGCAGAGTGCCCTGTGGGAAGCCAACGGACTGAGCCACAGCTGCGGCCCGCACCGCCCTGCACCACCACGGGCCACAAACACACGTCTGCATCCGAAAAATGACAAAGCACTGCTATATATGTCTACAAATATCAAATTTGGGTTGGGGGGGTTCATTGGGGAGTGGGCAAGGCTTGATGGAAAAGACAACGAGTGGACCGAATTGAGTTAAAAGGGTCACGGGGGGACACATGACCACCGCTGGCTCCGTCTTAGCTGTTCTTGGCTACTTCCTCGTGGAACATATAGACACTTCCCGTGCATTTTCCCCTCAACATGTTTTTCAGACGGGCTTTAGATGAGGAGATGAATGCGGGGGAAAGGGGGCCAGAGAGGATCTTCTGCCCAGAGGAGGAATGCAGAAAAAGTCCTTTGTAAGATGATAGGGGGGAAGGCCAGCGCCGGGTGCAAAAAGAGGATCCTGTTTGCCGTCCCTTGATACAGTATACACTAAATAGCCTCTGCTGCAGATTTCAGAGACAGGCCCTTGTCTTTGTGGGGCTAATAGGCAGACCTCTCAGAATGGGCTGTTTTTCAACCCTCTGACACAAAGACACTTTTTCATGACTGCGCAGGGCCATGGGCTTTCCTGCTCCTCTTCTTCAGATATTGAAACAGAGCGCTTACTGTGTCTTCATGTCTCCCACAGCCGCAGCAAGCTTTCTCACACAGCTTTCTCCCTATTGGGCAGCTCAGGTCCCCAGCTAGTGGGATCAGAATGATTTCAGACCCTTTTAATTAATCTTTTATTATTTTTGCAGTTTAATCCTATAAATTATCTGTGGTAAGGTTTCTAGTATTATTCAGTATTAGTCTACAGGAACAAAGAAAGAGGTATGACACATTCCTGAACCTACTATACGCCGATCTAACACCCGAGACATGATAAAGTGTGGAATATGTGGACCATTAATAAACCCAAAGTGGTCAGTCGTAATGCCCAATGGATGAAATCAAGGTTTTACAGCTGCGCATAAAGTTTTGGTCCATAAAAGTTGAATCAATAGTACAATACGAGACCCCCATGGCTGACTTATAAAGAGCCATTTGCTGAGAAGCAGCTGGACTAAATCATAACGGTATTCGCTGCTGATATACATTTTAACGAGGTATGTTTTGCCCTTTTCCAGGAGTGTCCATACTTGTCAACTGCGCGCTATACCCGGGAGTTGTCGTTACTTGACTGCTCAGAAGGCCCGGGGCTGTTTGGCACCTACCGGAGGTGAACTCACTTCATTATCTAATAGCGCTTTTACTGCTGGTTGTTAGTCGGCACTGCATGCAAACAGGAAGCGGCCGATAAACAGAAACGCATGAAAACAGACTAGCAAACATGTCTTACCTCATGGAAGTGTTACCTGCTTGTGTGGCTGCAGCTCACATATATTAATTGAGTTTTTTTATTGCACTTTTGAAAGTCATTTACAACATGGGTTTGAAGGGACAGTGCTTTTAATCAGCACACATTGGTCTGTCCGTTTGAGCATTACTCATGTCTAACTTACTCTGTACTTAAAGCCACACTGTGGAACTTTCCAGGTTATTGGTTGCTTCTATCTAGAGCAGGGGTATGGAACCTATGGCTCGGGAGCCAGATGTGGCTCTTTTGATGACTGCATGTGGCTCTCAGATAAATCTTAGCTGGCATTTCATAACACAATGAGTAATAGGTTATAGTAATAGGTTACATTTCATAATTAAAATAAAAAAACAGCGTTGGCACATTACAATCCAGAGCAGTGCGTATTATGATCCAAATGCATAAAATCCAATGTTTGTCATAAGTTACCATTCTTCTCCACATGTGCATTGTGCAATCACAGTGAAAACATAAAGGAACAGTCCAAATACCAAAGTCTGCTTGGACCTCCCTGAGGTTTCTCCTTTTGTCCCAATGGGTTTTTGAGTTTTTCCTTGCCGAGAAGGAGGGTCTAAGGACAGGGGATGCTCTAGCACTATTAATATTCACTCATTGCCTGTTTTTTCTTGTGAAGTCCTGCGAGGCGGCTTTGTTGCGATTTTGGCCCATACAAATAAAATTGAATTTAATTGAATTGAATTAAGTGAAACTTAACAAGTGCCTGTTCACATTGGGGCACATGGTTTTGTATTTTGTGTAGAATTATGATCACAGGGGCATATTTTATCATTAAGCATCTTTGGAAAATTGGAAAGCATTGCAATTTTATCCTTAAAAAAACAGATAAATACTGCCTAATAATAAATATGTATCATTCCATAACTAAATGGTTACACCGCTAGTATGTATTGGATAACTCCAGTATAACAACATTACTAAAAAAAAAAAAGACTTCACACAAGAAAAAATCACACATTTAGTTTTCATAGTAAAATACTTTCATACTTATACTTATACTTATATAGTTATACTTTCATATAACTTGCTAATATCAATTAGCAAACATGCTCGCAATACCAACTGCGCTCCTAAAGCTCTTCTAGATATCGATTTCGCAATGGGTAATCAAAATACAGAATTATGAATTTTTGCTTAATTTAAGGTGAGGCACTACAGGTGAATAGGGGGGAAAATGTAATTGAGTGATATTAATTTGAAACCTTTGCTGTATATTATTGACATAAATATGAGAAAATAATGTATTGCAAGTTTTCTGTCATTTTATGTTTTCATATAAAAATTAGGCATTTTATGTGTAAAAATGACCAAAATTGCCTGTATTTTCAGCTACAAAATTAAAATAATGGATAAAGCCAGATTTAAATGTATGGTTTTATTTTGTTGATATATTAGTTACAAAGATTTGTTTGGAGGGGATTTTGGATATCTTTTAGTTTATTAATAAACTACTAAATAAATTATAATAAAATTAATAAATCTGTAAAATTTAAAATTTTGCTTTGTTTTTTTGGGATTCAAGACTCAATAAATCAGGTTATTAAATATAAAAAAAATGCCTCTGAACAAATCTTCAGAATCTGTGGAGGTTCTCAGTTGTGCAGGAGTTGTCCATCGTAGGCTGAGATTCTTCAGTCTTCGTCTGTACTCTGTAGTTGAAGTGTTGGACGTTTCGATCTTAGTCCAAAGATCGTCCTCAGCGAATAAAGACTTCGTGGGTCTCTTAAGAGCAAACCAGAAGGAGGAGTTAACCTCTAAGTCCCTCCTCTCTTGGTACTAAAGGTTGGAAAACATCTTAGCCTATTCATACTTAATAGGGCTCGTTACCTTCAGAATATTGTTAAGTACAAGACTGGAAGACTTTGGAGTCCGCTGGTGCTACTAAATTAGAGATCTCGATGTAAGAGTGAAGACTCGCTTAAAACTGGCTTTACATTTTAGAGGCGTGTGTTGTTGTCCGTGTATTTTCTTCTCTGGCTTGTCCAAAAGAGAGGATATTATCACATATGATGTACATCGTCTTGTTGTGGACTTTACACACTCCACGTGGAGACCAAATATGTCAATATTTATGCATTCACACAATGGTAATAAAGGGTGAGAGGAGCGAGAGTCGGAGGAAAAAGTGCAGCTACAGTGATTTCCTGGTCCGTGGCTCGGCAAAACTTCATAGGGTGGGTTCTTTTTCACTTTTCTACATTAGATATGATGTTTAGATACCAAAATACACAGAAATATCGAAATTGCCTGCCTTAAAATTTTGTCGTCAAACACTGTTCCATCTTTAGGAATCATTGGCTAAGTCCTCAGTCAATCAGAAGGCTTGTTTCCTAACCAAAAACATCTTCTGTCCAAGTCATCTGTGAAGTATTTTCTCTAAAACCTTAAAATCTAACTTAGGCAATTATGCTAGAAGGCTATTTAATCCAAATGTTCTGCAGGGCTGAGGAGAGAGGACCCACTCACAGTAAAGAAACATGTTTTAGACCTAGTTTCACCCAAACACCTGTAATGAAATGAAGAATTGCATTTTATTTTAATTATTGTCAAATGTTACACCGTACGGCTCTGTATTGAATTTTATATGGAGTAATACCTGTTTAAAATATCATTATCTACATCAACCCATTTGATCAAATTTGTTTCCAACTTATTCCCATCTTTATCTCAAGCCACAAGGAGCTTTTCATGATTATGTCCATGAATGTCCATTTGCATCCCTCTTTTTCCCGCGTAAATAATTTCCGACAGCGTCATTGTGTTGTTCTCATGAGTTTGGCATCAAATGTCACGCAGACTTTGACGGATCAATCTCTCGCCCGGCAGCCGTCCCCGGGGCTTTCATGTGCTTATCTCTGACCACTGTCTGTCTGCCTGACCGAACGCTCATTCACACTCAGCCTCCAGAGCCCTACAGCCTCTATCCGAACCAACGCAACATACCAGAGCCACTGACCACAACCAATAACACGCAGGACACAGCTTACTCTGTGCATGCCTGCTACCACCACTGTGTATTCTATGTACGAGTAAATAGCCGCGCAAATGCCTGTGAACCACAAGGATTAGGGCAACAAGTTGGGGAGATAACCACTCTTGTGTGACATCTTTCTCACCTGATTTTGATTCAAGCGTGAGGCTGCAATATTTGAAAAAGAATCGAGACTGTGATGTTTAAACCAGCTGTTAAGTCAGGGATCCTTTCTTTTACCTGCATCTGACCTCTTGGGGGGCTTAGGCAGAGGGTGTTTTGGTCCTGAGGCTGCTTTGATAGGATTAGAGAGACCTGGATCATCTCGCTGTCAGAAGTTGGTCAGCACTGTGCCCTGATGACCCAGTGAGATCGGGGCTATTGTCCCGCACCACAACAGCACTATTCAGGTGATGACAGTCGGAAGATGCCCCAAACCTACCTCGGAATCATGATTTAGATCTACGCCCTTTTATATTCTATGATAATGTTTTGCATAACTCCTTGCTTCTCTAACCTTTGTAAGCCGGGAGTGGGGCGTTGAGGGAGGACTGTTCCTTTGCCTGTCCCCCATTGGCTGATTTACATCTTCTGTCAAAGTGGCTTCTGTCAACTTTGTCCTATGAAAACGCAGAGGACACAGTCTCTTTGGAGCTTGGACATGGACACACATCCACGCGTGTAAACATACACTCACTCCCACTGCATTTGAGTCACTTTTTTTTTTACAGATGCGCTGCGAAAAAACAGCCCATTCTTTGCTCGCCTAATGTCCCGGGACAGGGGAGGAGAGGGGGTGGGTCATCCTCCAGCCATTTGCACACGAATTGTTTTTTCTTCACCTCGGGCCTGCCCCTCTCCCTCAGAGACCCCCTTTCTGTTCTTCCCTCCTCTCTATGTGAAAGCAGCGTGAATGGAGAGCCACATTGAGGCGGCATGAATGGGATGGGGCTGGAAAATGGGTAGGGGGTCACTCGGAACAGTGCGAGCTGCCAGCGCCCGAGCCACATGTGCGGGGTATTAACATATGAAGCGCCGTGACTGCTGTGTGTGTCCACCTCCTAAATGAACTCATTCTCATTCACACAAACACACATATGCAAACATGCAAAAAGCCGGCGGGTCAGGTGCGGTGCGGCTTTAATGCCCATTGCCGCCGCTAATGGGGACCACAAGGGTGAAACTGCGGGCAAACGGGACTTAGGGAAATAGCAAAGGTGAAAAGGGGCCAGAGCATTTTGGACTGGTGCCACTGATACAATAAATGTTTTAGCAACCAAGAGAAACACATATTAAGCACAGTTACATTTAGAAATGTATTTGTTAGCCCCAATCCTCAGTCTTTATAATTCTATGTTACTACTTACTACAATGGTAATGCAAGGTTGATCATTCTTCAAGCTGCTAGTCCTGTGCAAGCAGAAATGTTAATGTTTTTTAGTCATTTTTTCAACAAAAACTGCCATGCAACTTTCCACTAAAATGGATGTCGAAATAGAACTTCTGTCTTCTTATCGACCAGAATCAGACCAGACAGAGCAGGCGAAAGTTGCATGTGCTACTTTAAAATCAGGACAGAAGCCCGCAGCAATCGGCAAATCTGAAAACCATCGAACTGTAGTTAAGCAAATTGTAAAAACAAGTGCAAAAAATGTGAGCGGAGGGCCAAAGAAAATGTACATCGGGCCTACGCTGCACAGGGACCTTTTTAGGCTGCCTTTCCTGTTAGACTTTCCCTCATCGAGACAGTGCGTCACACAGTCTGAGAGCCCCACGTGCGTTAACCCTTGGAGGGCCGGACAGCAGCTGCTGCTTCGCGGGGCCTGCTCTGCTCGCCGCCGGCTGCCGGGGCCTGAGCGTGTGGAGTCGGCCTGTGCTCATGAGGGACGCGGAAGAATGTGATCTCTAAAGCAGGACAGGAGTATAATATAGTAGGACATTTGGAGCTGTGGCTTGGGATAATCTTGGGAAGTCTTTCATTCTTTCTGTTTCCAAATTGATTATATGGGGCTTTTTTGTTTTGTTTTTTACAGTGGATGGCTCTCTTGTATTGGTGGAATAATTACTATTATTTGTATTTGGTCAGAAATGTCCTGCCTTGCATAACTCCTTGCTTCTCTAACCTTTGTCACTGAGTCACCAAGTCACTAGCGCTCATTCATACGTCACTGTACACAGGGAAATTTATCCTGTTACACCCTGTTCACATTCACAACACATCCATTATTATATTTATTTGTGTGAGCTCTCAGGTATACAGGAGTTGTCCATTGTAGCATGAGTGGTACCTTCCCCATCAATAGATCAACATACTGTATATTCAGCATTCTACTTAAAGATCATTAGTTGCTGACAAAGCCTCTTGTGGTGAAAGCCGAAACCTCCTCCACACTGAGGCAACAGTACAACAACAGTACAGATGACAGAATGAAGCTTTTCCCTCGATGATTATTGTACCCGTGACTTGTGATTGCAGCTCGCAGACTGTGTTCTCGTTCCGTTTCCATTCGCTGTTTGGGACCAATCTCCCAGCTTTGTTTAGCAGAGTGAGGTGTGTGAAGGAATTCAACAGACACTGGCCTGGGAATGTTGTCAGCCACAGAAAGCGGTTGATTTAAGTTTAAATAGATAGATAAATGGCCTTTTTTTAGAATGTAATCCAATCACAGTCCAGCTTACTGTTGCACATAGTGATATTTAAAGAAACAGTCCTCAGTCCTGTACATGCTACAGCGTTGTGAAAGTGTCAGTGGTGTAGCAGGGTGCGAGTTATAAATCACGGCACTGAAAGCTGACATCAGGCAGCCTGTAAACGTTAATTAGGACCACCCAATGGCCAGGCCAGTGTCATTAGCTAATTGAGTTTGTGTGGGTGCGTGTGTGCGTGTGTGTGTGTTGGCGGCAATGACAGAGTGAAAACAAAAAGGGAGTATGAGGTGTGGGCGGAGGGTATCGGGGGTAAAGGCTAAGAGGCTAAAGGAAAGAAGCGAAAGATGAAGACTTGTCTGATCCAGTTGCGGTGACATGTCCTTCAGCTCAGTCCATAGGGGAAACGGCTGGAGATGGAGGGTAATCAAGAGGAAGAGAAGAGAGTCAGAGGAACTGGAGGGTGTAGCTCTGACTGGATACGTACTCCAGATCCGTGGAGAAAATAAACCTGGTGCTAGAAATAGTGACCTTTTTCATCTTTATCAGTTGAACTTTAGTGATGAGCTCAAGAAGAAGAGTTGGGTTGAGAGAAAAGTAGTTGTAATGGTGATTTCTATTTTAACCTCTTAAGCCCAAGGCCTTTTTCTCCAAAAATAATTTCTTTACATCATAGGTGTACAACAATAATGAATTATGTTGTTTGACAATAAAGTGAGGTTGCAATGGGTTGTTCTAATTTCTGAAAAAAAAAACACATTTTCCCGCAAAAACATTTTCCCTGTGGTGTCGCAAAATAACAACAGACATGGATAATCCCACATCAGCTGTCACTAATTTGCAACTTTGGAATATTTTGCTGCGTAAAACACGTAGGTCAGTAGATGTATCTGAAAGCGCAGAGCCATTACTGGGGGCTATAGGGCTTAAGAGGTTAATAAGTAAGAATATATAGTACCTGGTTGGCATCCCACCTTACCGCAGTAACCACCCTAGGGTCAATTACCAGGTCAGATTGGACCTTGCCACGTGAAGTTTGCTTTTTCAACCCCTTTGTGTATGGGTTTCCTTCAACTGCTCCGGTTTCCCCATCAACTTGACCACATGACCTGGAGAAGTCTCCCCAGGCATTATACTCCAGACTTGTTGTCCCAGCAGCATGACAGGATGGATTGAACAAATGATGCTATTACAGGGCATCAACGTACCACATTTGAATATAGTCCAGGAGTCATCAAACACAAATCAAAGAATAAAACCAACTTACACAGAAAAAAATGAGTAAAAGGACGGCAAATAATGTCACAGCATAGCAACAGAAGTCAAATGATGTGTTGTCACTGTTTGATTTGACTATCAGTACGAAATGTTGAGAGTTCTGTTGAATGAAAAAAATGTATGTGCACTGCTTCTATCAATCAAAGCCACCCTGTCCCCGCTACAATATTTCTCAGTGTGTGTATACGTTACAAAAATACAGTGTCTACAATATGAGAGTCCACTGTGGCAGTGTCTTTCCCTCACAGCCTGGCATCTCCTCAGGGTGCTGAAGGATGCTGTGTGCAGGACGGCCCATGCTCGGTCTCAGATGGCCTGGCTGTGGCTGGCTGTGGTTATGCCTGTTGAGTTTGTCTGACCACCACATGATGAATCACATCCTCCTCCGGTCCAAACACACACACACACACACACACACACTGACCCACCAGTCCTCCGAGCAGGCACTAGAGCGGAGATACCACTGTCCCGTACCGTGCATGCATGGAGATTTATTTTAACAAGCCAACAAGGAGCTCCCAATGCAAGTGTAAGGAAGCCGCCAAGGAGCAATGGGGAGGAGGGAAACGCCGCCGCTGCTGCTGGTGCTGTCAGGGTCTTTCTCCCTCTCTGGATGTGATTGGTGCCCTTGGCCAGGTCCGATTCGTGTCCCACGGATAGCTCGGCTCATGCCCCAGTAGGCTTGTTAGAGCAGTTGAATGAGCGCCTACATGTGAGGCTTTGGCCCCAAAAGCCTGGACAAAAACAACAACAAGAAAGCAAATCCGGGTGGACACATGACAAAGTGAGACATCGCCCAGTTTGCTCTGCGACTCTGTGTGCGCTGCTGTGTTTTATAGACAGCTGAGCGCTCGTCAAAATCATAGTAGTGGTCTGGTTAAATGCTCCCAGTTTCAATTACAGGTCACTGAAGGGCAATTGAAGAGAGTGTAATTCAGGTATATTTACTCATCACTGCCTCAAAACGTTTTGCAGAGGTGACCTTTGACATTAGGAAAACGTTTTTTAAAGTACTGTAGTCATTTAGGCTAGGTTTTTCAGTTTACGTTTGACAACTAACAATCACAGGCAAGACTCATAGGTTTTTGGAAACATGAATATTAGTATGTATTTGAATAAATTTAGAACAGAATAGACTTGTCCCGTTATGGCAGGGATCTCCAACCAGTAGCTCGGGAGCTACCGGTAGCTTGCCAAAGACTCTGTACATTTCTACATACACTTGATGAGTTACATTTTAGATTAAATTTTTTGTTCTGAACACAAAATCTCAAAACATTTAACCTCTTAAGACCGAGTACTAACGTATGTGTTTTACGCAGCAAAATATTCCAAAGTTGCAAATTAGTGACAGCTGATGTGGGATTATCCATTTCTGTTGTTATTTGCTCCACCACAGGGAGGAAAAAGGCCTTTTTGCAGGAAAATGTGTGTTTTTTTCAGGCGTAAATTCATTCAAACCTATGGCAACCTCATTTTATTGTCAAACAACATCATTTATTTTTATTTCACTTCCATCGTCATCTCTAAGCTCTACCAAATGTGTGGGCACCAAGATTAGCCATGTGCACCGAAATTATTTTTGGAGAAAAAGGCCTAGGGCTTAAGAGGTTAAGTGAATATAACAAAGTATAAAGCGGAAACTACATCCATTTTCTTTTATTGTATTGAGTTATCATCTTTGCAGTACCTAGTTAGGCATGTATCTCAATTGCTCCATTGTGAGATCAATAAAGTATTATCTTATCTTATGTTTCTTTGAAGCATAGGTAACTCACTGCCATTTTTGTTGCGCAAAATGCAATAACATCTGTGTTTACAATATCTGCAATGTCACTTTATCAACCGCCTGAATGTAGACAGTCATTTATTATATATCACCTGCAATGATAACTCCATTCATACAATTCGGCCTAGAGTTATCTTATCTTAAAAGTAGCCCATGAGGTAAAAAAGGTTGGAGACCCCTGCCTCATGGAAATTGGTATCCAGCTATCACATGACTAGCTTCACGCATCAACCTTGAAAAAATAGGATTTAGTTTATAATAGGCCTACAAGAAAACTACTAAATCATTCTTTCAATCAAAACTTTCATTGATTTCATTATTGATATCTGTCCAACTCAACCATGAAATCCCAGCCCAATGACAGGCTGGCGCTAACCCCTCCAAATACCTCACTTATACTAGTTTTACGGCGTTATCACTGGGAGGTGGCACATTAGCAGTGTGCTAGCTCGTCTTGTGCATCTACTTGCTCCGTTTGCCACAGCGTTCATCACACGACTCCCTCACTGCTAATAGAGCTCTTGGGATTGTTCGTTAACCAACCACCTGCGAGCTGCACTCCAGAGTCGAGAGCAGTGGTAAGTGAAGAGGGTGACTGGCAGAGGGGGAAAACATAAACAAAGAGAAAAAAAACGGGAGATCCTGTTACCATGGCGCCCTGACACGGTTAAAGAGCAGTCCTCGCCCCGCACCTTCCCGCTCCGGCGCAGCACACCTTTCGCATGCCCCCGAGGAGGAGTGCCGCGGCTCTGAAGCATGTCTACCAGGGATGCAAGGGGTGGAGAGCGCTACCTCCAGCTGGATGCTATAGGATCCGGAGAAGGAGCTAAAATTAGCCTCAGCATGGGGTGGAGGAATCACAGAGTGGGGGGCAGGAGAGGAGGCGCTGGAAAAGTGAAGGATTTGTAAAGGAGAAGGAATGCTGGAGGTGCAGGGGGTGGAGAGAGAGAGAAGGTGGTGACAGCACAGAGACGCCTCTCTGAACACGCAGCAGGCTGTGGCAAATTAAATGTCTCAACTTCATAAATATACGGGCGCACACTGTTACTGCTACACTCGATTATGAATGCATGCTCGAAATACACTTGGCCAAATCAGATCTCATTAATGCCTCTCGGTAGATAATACGCTGAAAACCTTTACAAGATTCCTGAAAAGGTCCATCCGATAACTATATTTTTTATTTCCTTGAACAATGTATATTACTTATATAACTTTAAAGCCATTTGTACCTCACTATTCTCTCATTGACACCAGAACTGTTTTCCTGAGTTGTTTTAGTGACTCTAGATCAGGGTTCTCCAACCTTCTTCATTTGATTGTTTGTTTATTGTTTATTTGGCTTCCATCCGTTGTCCCACAGTCGTACACACAAACACACTCTCAATCATCCTGATCTATTGTACATGTTTTTAGCGGTAGGAGAAACCGGAGCACCCGGAGGAAACCTACGCAGACACGGGGAGAACATGCACACTCCACACAGCAAGGGCCCCATCTTGGGGCAAACCTACTACCAAAAAATCTTAGTTTCTCCT